>CM041781.1:1197919-1407640 GCA_023374045.1 Limonium bicolor
GAGTTCAAAGAATTGGTGAAATACCCCAAACCTTGATATGTTGATTAGACAACAAGCTATGTTATTTAAAGGCTAAAAAGTGCCTTAGAAACATCAGTGAACAATTTAAACCATGGTAAAAACATAAAGTACCATAAAGACAGTTTGAGCAAAAACATGCTCTAAGCTTGGAGTGAACTTGGTTAGGACCCAAAGAACCTACCAAGACTAAATAATAGTCAATTATGATTTAATAAGGCTAATTAAGTCCTTAGGAAACCTTGGTAGACAATTAAACCAAACAAAACACAAATAAATACCTTAAAGTCAATATGGGCAAAAATGTGCTCTAAGCTTGGGATAAATTTGTATAAGACCTAAATGTCATATCTATAACTTAATTATATGTTAATGAACATATAAAATCAATTACTAAAGAAAACCAAGCTTGAAAACAAGTTAAAACACAAAATGTGCTTTAAGGAGCCTTAAAGCACATTTTTGAAAAAATTGTCTTGTAAATGAGTTTTGAATGGCTAAATGTCCATCATTACTCTTTAATTAACATGTGTACTACTTAGTATCACATTGGAGGTCTAAATCAATGGGAAATCAAAAATTTCACAAGAATGTGCCTTGTTTTTGTGAATAGTAACAAAAAATGCTAGTTTATGACATAAGTCAATATAAGTAAGTAAATTGGTCAACAAAGACCATGACTTGGCCTAAAACGCTAAGGGGGCCGGTTTTCCAAGTGTGACTCATCACACTTAACTAATGAATCAAATAAGAAAGGAAAAAGCAAGTAAATTCACTATTTACTTTACAACTTTAAATATCTACTAAAGTTACCTCTCACCTCACCTTTCTTCATTCCTTCTCATCCCCACCGATTTCTTCATCTTCTCCCAAGCTCCAACCGGTTTTGCTACAGCAACTATACCATCTCCTTCTTTGAATGCTTGTAACTCCTAGCTCCATGGTCCAAATTCAATTTCAAGACCACCATTCTTCTAGTTGGAGCAAGCTCTACTCTTCTATCTTTTCAAATCTTCAAAAGCCTCATTTCGGTGCCATGGAGATTCACCATGTAAGGAGCTTGAGTCTATATATTTGTGCCTTGTTGATCACCCTTGCTTCAAGGTAAGAAAAAACCAATGAAAACTTCATTTTCTTCACTTTTGTGGTTGACCAAAAATTCACCATGTAATGGTGTTTTCTCTTGCTCATTCATAGCTCATTCCAATCATTCAAGGTCTTGGTGGGAACCTCTCTTGTTACATATTCAAGTTCTCTTTCAAATTCAAAGGTAAATATCATTTTAGTGTATTAAAACACTTATGTTAAACTAGGGTTTGTATATGAGTTTAAGTGTGAATTCTTAAGCTCATTACCCTTATATGTGTATTGATTAGAAAGTTGACAAGTGATCAAACTCCTTGCTGATTTTCGGTTCAAGGAAACAAGAAAGAAGTTTGAGAGGAAGAGAGGAGGAAGAGAGGTAAACAAACTATCTCAATGTAGTTTAAATGCCTTAGGAAAATGAGCTTGATTTGCTTAATAAAATACCTAAGGAGCCAATGGTGAATGACCGAGTAAAAATGCTCTCAAGGAAACTATTAAAGGGCATATGTGTTGTTGTATGTAATTGCAGGTCAAAGGCATTATTTATGTGGGAAATTCAGTGTTTAAGGTTTATGCAATTTAAGGGCCTAAGAGCCATGTTATTTAAGGGCCTAAGTGCCAAGCAATTGATTATGCACTATATTGTGATGTAGTGTAAATTTGGTGAAGTTTTGTGTGTGAGAAGGTTCTTGATGGGTTTAGGTGTTCTTGAATGTCTAATGGTGAAAAACAATGTGTTTTGGTATGACAATATGCTAGGAGAACCCATGGCAAAATTTGGACAATGTACAAGAAGTTTTAAGTGCTTAAATGAGTTTTGGTGATCTAGGAAATGTGAGGAATGGATGAATGTTTATTAGGGAAGAAAAACATGTATTAAGGTGTTGTAGAGTGTTACAAGGACTTAGGTATTGTCTTGGAAGTTCTAGGAATTCAATGAGTGTTTTTGGGATGTAATAAAGTCTTGGAGAAGTTTGTTTTAGGTTTAGGTAATGTTGATGTACAAGGAATGAATGATGTTTAGGTAAGGTTGTGAGAAAGAAATTTTAAGAAGGTGTGAACAAGGAAATTAGTTAGTGAGAAAAGATGCTTGGGAGATGATGTTAAGGTGTAGAGGAAACATCTTGGTATAGTGGTCATTATAGGTGAAATACCACTTAGAAAACCAAAAGAGAAATGTTACAAGTGTTAAGAGATTTGTAAGAAAAATGGGTGACAAGTTGGACAATGTTTTAAGGTGAATCAAGTGATATTTTGGTATTAGAATATGCCTAAGTTCATGTGTGAAGTTTGGGTAATCAATGAATGAAGAAATAGATGAAACAAGACTTGAGAATGTCAATTTGGGAATTCTGTTACAGTGGTCCGGGACCTAGGAATTGGATGATGTCCCGGACCATACACAAAAAAGGGCCGAGAGTAAGAAGACTGTCTTGGTCCGGGACTTGGGATCAGTACAAGGTCCCGGACCACCCTATTAAAACTAGCCGAGAATTGCTTAAGTGTTGGTCCGGGACTTAAGGTAAGGACCAAGTCCCGGACCACTCTAAAAATGTTGTTTAAGGTATAAAAATGATGTGTAATGATGGGGATTGACAAGTAATGATATTATAAGATTGTTAAGGACATGTTAAGTGAGTTATAATGACAATTTAGTGGGGGAAAAGTTGTATTAAAATGTAAAAGTAAAACAAGTTAAAATGTGAAGTTATTTAACTAAGTTAACGGGGATAAGTTATGAGCATTAGACTTTAAACAATCATGTTACCCTGATGTTAATAAAAGTACATGTAATGTTATCAGTTGTTCGAGAATTGCTCGAGGAACATAAGTGGACATGATAGAGTGGACTCTGGTGACAGGTATGGTTTTCTTGCAACCTGTGTCCTACCGGATTACACCGGCTTGTATGCCAATGTGTTTTTCTGTATGTTTGCCACGTTATAAGATAAATCATGAAACGAGTTTACAGTCGTTATTGTTGTTGTGTGTTTACGTGCCGATAGCGGTAACCTCGAATGCGCATGAAGGGCTAGTTAACCACTATTAGGAAAACGTAAGAGAACGGTATCCGATAATCGGTGATAACGTTTCCGACCTAAGGAACGTTCTAACCACGGCTATGCGTGAGTTAGTCATGTGTGTTGTGTGTGTGTGTGATGTTGTGTGTGAATGTATGACTCTCCCTTCCCTTGTCTGTGTGTCTAACAAGACTTAACCCAAGTTTGTGATTCGTTATTTGAGTTCAATGTTGAACTACTAACAAGTGCTAACGGGGGAAGTGAGGAGTCCGGTCTGTTCCGGCCACGCGTGTGAGTATGGGGGTCGTTGTCATATCAGGTTCGATCCTCTCTGTATGTTATGGTTGTTTTCCAATTTGGTTTCCAACCTTCCCTTTAGCTTAACCAAGGCTATTTTACTGACTCACGTCGGGCCACAGGGGCATACTATGTTTATGTTTGTTCGGTGTGCTTGGATCACTATATCCGAGGCACCTTGTGTTAAGTTATCCGTTCATTTAACGAACGGTAACGAGTTATGTAACGAGCTTATCATGAGACTGGCAACATTCTCTAGGCTACAAGTGAACTGACTATGTTTGGGCCGGTTCGTAAAGGGAACCGTTCCCGTTATGTTATGTATTATTGTTGTGCTACAATTCTTATTGCGATGTGATGTGATATGTTGTTAAGATGTGGAGTATGTGGATTATGGATATGAATGCCAGTTTATTGTAAGAGGCGTTTAAGGATAACCCGAATGGTGGGTATGTGTCGTCTATTAAGGAAATAGCTCCGTTAGAGGAGAAACACTCTAGGGGTTAAAGATCACAATGAGTGATTTGTTAAGTGTAGTTGTATTGGCTGTTTTAATGAGCCATTGTTGTGCAGTGTAATGTGTTGTGTATTTGTAGTTTACATGCATGATTCTGATATAATCAACGCATGCTAAGACGACAAATAGTTGTGCGTGGCCCGGTAGCATGCGGGCTGCGGGATTACCATACCAGCAAAGGTGCTGAGCCCCTGGGGGGCCACCCTTTTCTCTTCTTTTCCTATTTTCAGGTACAAGGAGCTGGAAGTCATTCGAGAGTAGGACGGGGTAGTCGTATGTACATGGGTAATCTTTTAAGTTATATGTGTACAGTGTGTAGTAAGACCGAAATTGTTATCGGCATTAGTTTGTGAATACTCGGTACAGTCGAAAGGTGTATGTTGTTGTTGTTGTTAATGGAAAGGGACAGTAATGTGTAGTCGCTCGGGAATCTAGTCCATCAGACCGGTACAATGTATATGTAATAGCCTTGTTAGCCACGTGGGTGGTTAACGGCGTGTAACACCAACGAGTTAAGTAATGTGATGAAGTATGTTTTCCGCTGCAGTTTGTTGTTAAGTGTGTTAATGTTGGATGGGGTGTTACAATTGGCTAATCCATATCTCATAAGAAACTGTAAAAGTTGCTAAATTACATCCATTGTAGAACAACCCAAACCCAGAGTTCCATTCATTCTATCAATTTTATCATTCAAACTTCATTAATTGTTTAATTTATTTTTATTTACCCTTTAGATAATTCAATCTCAAAAACCACTTACAACCCCTGAATTTCTAGTTTTCTTAGGATTAGGCTTATTTCTTCAAGTCTCGTGGATTGATACCCAATTGCTTCTATTGCTATACTATTGCAACAGGGATTTTTATAACCCTATAGGCTTTTTGATTTGTTATTTTCTAGGTTAATTTATTAGTTTTAGCATATAAATTTCCCTGTTTTTAGTTAGATGAATCTTTGTTTACTATGGATCCATAGTTTGTAAATTTTACTCCTTTTGTGTTTACAACTGATTCAATAAAGATTCTAGTATTGTTCCTTGTTTAACTTTTCAATCTTTTATAATCCACACAATTGCTAAAGTAATTTAGTTTGTTTGCTTATAGGTGAGAAATGCAGCATTCAATAGACTACAGGAACAGTGACAGTAACGGTTAATCTAGAAATGAAAATTTGTCAACATATCAATCGACTATCAAACCGGACGGGATCTAAACACTATTAGTAATTAGAAAAATCACAACTCTATTAGGATTTGATAATTGCTAGTAAGGATCCACTTTGCGGGAGACTGAAAGTGGATTAGTTTTGATCGGAGGTTGCAATCTAGAATTCAAAAATCACATAGGAAGAAGGATTGAAGAACTAGGGGGGCGTAGAAAACCATGATTCCTATTTTATCTCATCAAAGATCAACCTTTTACCATTTTATTTTAGTTTATTAAATTCACAATCAAACCCCAAATTTCTTGCTATTGATTTCTATATATTTTTAGTAAGATTAAGATGATGGAGACTTAACTAGACGTCACCGCCTTTGGTTCAATAACTTAGAAGGATACTTTAGGAAAACTTGTTATGCTAGATCGGTACACTTGTTGGTACGATTTAACCCGCACAAGTTTTTGACATCATTAATTGCCACAGAGGCAAGGGTGTATTCAGATTTTCACTTCAGTAAGTGATGGTTTCGGTTCGGAACTGGTTCCTAATCGGTTCTGACCGGTTCTGGTTCCAATCAACTTTGGTTCGGTCCCAGCAGTTCCAGTTGGAACTGGTTTCGTTGGCCACCTAAAGTGTTGATGATGTCCTTGGGTTGGGAAGATGACTCCACAAGGATGGTATTTATAATCAATTTTTAGTTTAGGCTTGGAGACTTCTGCGGTTTTAAGAGATTGTATTATCGACGTTGGTTTTTCCTAATTCATAAGAATGATTTGGTTATTCGGTTAATTGTTTAAGTCTTAGTAGTCATATTAATTGCGAGTTTGGTAATAATGCTCCGTAATTATAATTTAATTCTGCTATGCAATAGTAGATTGGAATTGTCAATTGTTTGACCTAATAAAAGGTTAGAAAATCCGGGGTGTTACACGTATCCAATGAGAAATGAGGGAGTAACATACATCCTTTAAATGAGTGTATTATCCTGAAGAGATTTAAGTGTACATTGGGATAGCAACAATCTTAATCAAGGATATAGTTCATATATTTCTTATTTAAGAAAGATTAATAAAATTTTTTAGAGTGGCTTAGTTTTACTCAGTTTGTACTGACGGTTTATATTTTATGTCTATGTGTTTGAATGCTTCTTCACATGTACCGAAGAATTATGAAAGCATGGGTCCATGAGGAAATTTACCACTTGTAGTGTTTTTGTTTTGGATTTGAAATATATAAGCATTAATTCCCTTTTTAGTTCTTTTGGATATTGGTCTTGGTTTATGATTGAGAGTATGTAACTCTCTTTGGTCTTTGGTTGAGAGGAATTCTGGTGTGGATTCCCTTATTTCTTGTTGTCTAAGCAGATTCTAACATGGTAGTTGAGAATGTAAATAATTAGCAAATTCGTATCAAAATCACATGATCTTTTTTTCATTTTCTTTAATTCAAATGAGCAAATTTATGACCAAATAGTCATCAAATTTGTGGGAGAGTTATGACTTCTGTTGTTGACATGGTTCATGTCATCTCTTACATCTTGGGTGGGTGGACAACTAGAACTATTCTTAGCAAACACAACTTTTTAGGTAGAACCTTTATTGAAAAATCGAACTAGAATCCGCACAGGGAATAAAGGGCCCTTTAATTAATGAAGCCCTTTACCACCATGAAATAAACCAATTACTTTTCGTTGATAAAAGCATAATAGGTAGGAAAAGTAAAAGACTCCGTGACCCAGCAAACAAACCTTCACCTAGGCAACTAAACTTACATATGACGTCTTCAGTTGATTTTACTCGAACCTGCTCGTTTTCCATAATGACTACAAGCATAAGCTAAATTATGTATACTTTGCCTCACATTTGATACATGTAAGGTATTATTAACTACCGGTTTCAACCACTGTCGAAGAGAAATTAAATTTGAAATTATAATAGCTGTTTCAAGTTTCGAATTTCAACTACTCTAATCTGGTGTCAACGGCATCTAGTTCAGCTGCTACATAATTTACACCTACATTGGAGTCGCTTTTAGTAATGTATCACTGGTCCACTGTTGAATTTGATCACAAATGTCAAATCTATTCATAATATGATCCCGCAGGATACAGTTATAGTTCAATATACCAATTTACCGTTCGCGGGGCGTGTATTCAATTGTCTTTTTCATCAACTCTAGCATTATTATTTTGAAGCCGTCATTATGCCAATTCATTTCCCTACTGTAGAGCTAGAGAACAGTAATAATTGTTACCGACAACTAATCAAAATTAATAGTATATATTTACAATCACCGACAAGCAGAATCTGTTGGACAATGACCTTTCCTTCTAGCTGGCTGGGAAACCCCATCAACGCAGGGCTGGGCTTAATAGTGAGCAAAAACAAAAAGCACCCATTCCCGCTACCATCACGGGCAAAGCTAACCTTGCTGCTGCGTTGACACAACAATAGAAGTAGTTTTCCACGTCACCACCTCCCTTCTGATCTAAAATAACTCCAAAGCACAACAAAAATGGTAGCATATTCCTTTCCAGCGGCAAGGCTACCCTTGCTACCAATTCTAGCCCGTACATCATGAGCAAACTACAACTTTACACAAAATCTGACACTAAGTACATAAAGCTACCAGCAAAAGAAGGCAATCAGATATCATCAGGCAGGACCCTTGTTCCAAAGATCCTGTAGTGCCTAGTCTCACGAGGTCTGCTTTTGTCAAGATAATATGATTTGATACAGCACGCAATCCACGGAGGGTTCTGGGAGTACTTGGTGATTCATCAGAGATACTGCCGTTGGCTAAGCCCAGAATTTGGTTTCGCTTTCTTGTTAGTTCATCAACATCAGGATGTCCAAAAAAAAATCATTCTGCAAGCATATGGACATGATTTATGAGTTCATCAAAAGCATGACATAAAACATGCATGTGATGGATTCAAGATTAACTACCTCCCAACGGTTATGTTATTTTAAAACAGAAAACATGCATGTGATGGATTCTCAAGGCTGAATACTCTATATCCACTTACCACTACATAACATTACAAGTTGTACTTGGAAGTTCCTACCTATATACATGCTACCTCTACTTTTCAGCAATGGTAAGCATGATAATTTATCAACTGAGAGGATTGAAGTTTACCCCATCATCTGCATATACGTATGCATGGAGCCTTGCAGTAGGATCCTCCAATGTCAAGCGAACCCTATAGATTCCATCCGCAGCACAAAACTCCTGTGCCTTCCAAGGACTAATTCCTACTACACGTACTACAGTGTGAAATTTAGCAGTCACCTTGCAGTTGAGCATTCATAGCGCAGGAGTTAGAGGGCGTATGTTTAAGGAGAATCAGGAATAAGACTCGGAATAATTTTGTTTAGGGAATTTTCACCAAATACCATTGAGTTTTTGCTTAATTCACGATATACCACTGTGTTTTTAAAATTACAAGAATAACACTAAGTTTTTACTTATTTCACAAGATAAATTCTATCTCATATTTTGTTAAATGTTCCATTAAATCCCTAGAAAAAAGACTAAAGTACCCATATAAATGCTTAAATAAAAGTGGTGTCTTAAGAAATTTATCACTTTCAAGTTGTTAATTAAAAACAGGGGTAGTTTAGTCATTTTCCTGGTATATTGACAGAACATTTAACAAAATATGAGACATAGTGTTACCTGATGAAATAAGTAAAAACTAAGTGTTACCCTTTGTAATTTAAAAACACAGTGGTATATCGTGAATTAAGCAAAAACTCAGTGGTGGTTTTGATGAAAATTCTCTTTTGTTTATTGTTGACTGTTTAGACATTTTTCCTCTACCAATGCACAAACAAACAGGAAAATTAAAAAAAAAATCTTTTCCATTCCATTCATTCCCTTTCTTGATTTAATTCCATTTTCCCCACCCAAACCAAACATCCCCTTAAATTAGCAAAACTAGACCAGACACCACATTTCAAATGTTCCATTCCATTTTCCCGAAAGAGATGGATTTTTTTTTTGTATGCATATGGAGTGAAGCACCGAAGGTCTGTTCTCTGTTCAGTATAGAGAAGGAACAAATTTATTAAGAAAATATAAGGAAACTACAAGTGCAGAATAATAAATAGAGATGAAAGGTGGATATACCTGGGGATAGATAAGAATACGCCTTAAAGTTACAAAGGCTACATGCTTCGCAATAGTCTCTGATAGAAAGAAAACAAACAAATTTTTTAGCAACAACCATTATTATTAGCAAAAAACTATCCCTAAATCCATCAAAAGTAAGATAAATTAAAAGTACAACATAGCAGAACTCTGTGTGAGACAAAACTTTAATTCAAAGTTTAGTGATGAACATCAACTGTAATTGATGAAGGCCACGGTATGCAAGTAAACGGCATCCGCAGATACTTGGATGCTGTCCGCTCTTTACAGTCCCTACGTATCATAAATTTAGCCTGGCATACATAGTTCAGACGGCAGTAATTTTCTAGATGATGCAGGAAAGAGAAAAAAATATTAAATGTTTACCTCATGCATTTAACAATGAAGCGATCATCATTCGGGATGAAACGGAATTTTGAATTCGATCTAAATACAGCTTGCCATAAACCAGCTTGTACTTGAAATGATAACTTGATAAACTTCACCCATCTACCAATCACCTCTGATGGGATATTAAGCCTTTCTCTTTCTTCCACAACATGAATGCTTAAGACAGTACCAACGCTTGGAAATTTAGAAATAATGTCATCTGAGAAATTCAGTGGCACTAGTGACAATGGCAGTGAGTTTTCCTTTTCATCTTCTAGCCTGCATAACAGTAATAATCAGACCCGTGGTCTAGCATTAGAATACGAGATAGTCACAGCTTACACTGCCTAAGCTGTTTCAGTTGATGCCAACTCAGTAAATTAGTTCGATAATGGTCGATTAAATATCTTTCAACAAGAATCCCCCGGAGTGAATTATGAGAAGGAAAAAAGATTCTACAAAATTGCCTTTTTAAGATTGCCATCTCCTAATTCTTTAAGGTAAGCAGAGCAATATTTCATTCACAAAAAAAGAAGAATATTCAAGTTCTGTAATACGTTAGCTTAGAGAAAAAAAAAAAAGGTCTACTCAGTTCCTCTGAAGGGTTTCAATTGCACAAAAGGGCTATTCAAGCAGAGGTTTACCTTTGTTGTATAGGCAGTGGAGGAGCATCAGACCCATCCCAAGCAAGCAGCACCAATTCATCCTTCGAAACTTCATACATGTGAAGAATCTTGCAATAGAATAAATATAAACTACTTAAATATGCCAAAAAGTAAGCACAACTTAAAACTCCAACACAGTACCAAACATGGTGTGTCACTATTTCAAAGCCAAATATAATTCCATTGCTTAGCTGAACTATCCCAAATCATAGAGTAACTGAATATACCTTACAGACAATATTTATTTGCTCTCCTTCTCTTATCTGCCTCAGCCAAAACAGATTCCTTAGACACTATAAAATACAAAATATTTCAAGTGAGACAATTTAACCCATGCCCCCTTAGCTCGTTGCCACTGTAATACAGGCAATCTTTCTTGAGTGAACAAATAAGCGACATAACATGATGGAAATGGCACATAAGTAATTGGAAAGAGACTTGCAGACAATTGCAGAAGTCGCTCAATATATAGGATGGTGAAAGTATCTAAAGAATTTGATGAATAGTATTCCAGCTGGAAAAGCACCTGTATCAAGTTGAACATTGTTTATCCACTTCCTGAGGCCCGCTACACACTTTTCATCCTGTTCTCTAAGTTTGAATCGGGGTGAAACCTGATAAGGAGCAAAATTCTCACCATATTTCCCTTCAAACAGTGCAAAGGCAGATAACTTTTTGTTGAAGACAGCATTGATCTCCTTACAATGAGTTTCATCTGAAGAGAGAAGGCAATTGACATTTAGTGAATCTTTTTTTTTCTATAAACCAAGAGAAAAAGGTTAAGTTTATTTGTGTTGCTTTGAGCAAATCACCATTCAGAAGGATTCTACATCACAACATTGATATGACTTCATCTATGACACGTGAACTTACCCTCACAAGCTAAGAGAGAATTGCTATTTGGGTTCATATAAGCATGAGAAAGAATAAAAAATTTATCGCAAAATAGTCAGTAGGAGCAATCGATCTGTCAAACAAGTGTAGGATCCATAGCAGAAAACTGATACATTTTCCAGTAGAATTGACTATCCTGCAGCGGTCTTAGAAAAAAGGCTTGTAGTGTTTTTCTTGCTGGTGAGTCCATAACAATGCTAGTTTAAACAAGGTATCTCAGCTATCAGCAAACAGCATAATATGTTAAGGACATGGCCCGAACTCAGCGGTAAATTTCAGCTTTATTAAATACGAAGGGGGCAGTCCCAGATAAACAGAAAAGAAGGCCTAACCCACCACAACACGGGAGAGTATGATAATATCTCCTGAAGCCACAACTCGGGGAACCTTATCCATAGCTTCTCCAAAGAAATTTACATAAAGACCTCGCGAATGATGTGATTCATCCACTATCCGAACTGTGCAATAATAATCTGCATCAGAAGAAAACAAAAACATTATTACTGATATTCCTTGTGGTAACAGTGAAGTAACTACATATAGAGTTATAAAATGTACAAAAAGAAAAACAACCAAATGAAAGAAGAAGAAACCTTAAGAAAAATAAGCATAGCCAAACAACACTTAAATTGTAGAACAGAAGAACAAAACTTAAAGGAACCCGAGAGATAGTACTTATTCCAAACCACTAGCAAGATTTCATATTAAAACTTTCAAATCAATTTAATAAACGAGACTTGTTCAGAGTGGTGCCAGTAAACTGTACTTCCTCTTCGTCACCACATCCTATTAAGTTTAAAGCAAAGAATGGCATGTACTCGTCAGCTTTGGTCAGTAAATAAGATACTGCTAAATTCAGATTGGAACCAAATAGAGCATGCTGTTCTGTACGAAACCTTGAAAAAGCAGGGACGTGGCTCAGATAAAACCTTTGTATCGAACTGAGTCATCAACTTACTACCAAAACCCAGAATAGGCCTGGGCGGCAGCCATAAGTCCGGCCTTTATTATCTTCACAGCCATCTTCCTTTATTGAGAGCAGAAAGCAACATAAAGACCGAAAGCTATGGGAAAAATACATTTTATCGTTGAAATCAGAACTCTGCGTCAGAAAACACCTTTACTTGGAACTAGTCATCAGTTGGTATTCTACCTGTTCCTCTGCTGCGTTGTGGGGGACTATGCTCGACAATAACTCCAATCAGATTGACCCGCCGATTCAGAGAACTAAAGGCTTCAGATATGCGGAGAAACCGACTACCAGATGCAGTTCCAACGCTGCCTACCTCTTTCATTCTCCAGCCCAAACCCTAACCACCATAAAAGGTGCAGCGACTACAACGTAATGTTGAAATTCTACTTTGAGGGAACAAAGGGCGAGGTAATCTGTGCCTTAAATACGCTCCTTAATTCGACTTTTGAACTTGAACCTAAACATTGAACATAATACCGATTGTTATTGGGTCGAAAGCCAAACAGTAAAACTAATGACATAAAAAAATGAAATAATCTCCCAGAACAATGTCTTCACGAGCTAATCGTTACGGATGCAAGCATGTTTGTTCGTAAACCAAAGCTAATGATTTTCGCACGGATGGACTGAAGAACCAAAGAGCCTATTTCGAGCATAAATCAAGAGTAAAACGAATAACGCAAAAAAACGTGACGGTCAGAGAAAACGGAAGAAAGATTTTACTGCACTTGTGGCAAGAACAGAACGGCGAATCGACGTGCTACGAGACACTGACAAGAGATACGCTAGAGTGAAGAGAATGGAACTGGAGAGCTGTTCGTAAATGGGGAAGTTATGAACGTTAGCAGGACGACATCAGTGAGGGGGATAGCGGGAAAATTAGAACTTACAAAAGTAATCCGAAACAATATCCAATCCTACTCTAGGGTGGCAATTTTTACCCCACCCGATAACCCGACCCATACCCAACCGAAAATAGCGGGTTTGGGTCACGATTATTAGCCCATTTAATTATTGGGTCGGGTATGGGTTACCTGTTAAATTTGTGGGTTGGGTATGAGTTTAAAGTCCTAACCTGTAGTCAAACCGACCCGTTTATTTTATTTTATTAAAATAATATTAAATAGATAAAAATATAAATATATACTAAGTAAGTGCTAACCTACTATTAGTATAATATAGATTATGTAGTATCTTTTTTATGAGAGGTTGTTTCTTTGATAATACTACTTTGTTAATTTCTTTATAGAAAAAAACAAGAGTATTCGTTATGGGATTGTCAAAAGATAGTGGCTGCTCTCTCCTTCATAGCTCCCACTGTGGTCCTATCTCTCTGTACTTGAATATTTTGTCTGTTTGATTCTATATTCTGAAGAAGAAAACACAGTTATATTTGGACCAAACACGTATACATCACCTTCTTCTGTTAAGTGCCACTGAGCACGACATGTACGTGGAAAAAGAAAAAAGACGGAGGATAATGAAAACTCTGGAATATCTACCATATTGAATGTATGATTTAATTCATTTGTAACTCCGTTTGAGCAATCATATAAAAAATTAATTCCAGGTCTTTTAATTTTGCATAGCCTAATTATGTTGGGTTAAACGGGTCGGGTATGGTTTAATCATTTTATATGGGTTGGGTATGGGTTGATAATTTGTAACCCGAATATATATGGGTCGGGTATGGGTCAATACAATTTTAATCGGGTCGGGTATGGGTGAGCTTCAACCCGACCCATTAACCCGAATTGCCACCCCTAATCCTACCCAACCCGATCTAAACTGAATAATTTGACCGAAAACCTCCAAATAACCCAAAACAAACAAATCAAACCGTAATTTAGGCCTCATTCCTTTGTCCAGCATTCATCAGCTGTATTAATCAGTTCAGTTAACTCTTTTAAAATCAGTCATTAGTTAATATCAGCTAATATCAAGTATCAGCTAATAGTTATTTAAATTCAAATTGTCTCTCATGTTCAGCCAGTTTTACATGTTTGACTAAGTTGACCAGCTCAACTTATTTTATGAAAATCAACCATCAGTCAATATCAACTAGTATCAGCTGTCACCTAGCAACTTTTGATATGCAAAAGAAGGGGTAGTACACCGAATTTAACCGAACCGAATTCACCCGAACCAAGTTCACCCAACACCCATACCACCCAAACAAAAAAAAACACAAAGAGCCCAAACTAGATCCAAACCAAAATTCAATACAACCCGAACAACTATATTATATTTTACAACTCGAACAAACCTTGTCAATAATAAAGTTTCAACATAATTCATGACCAGAGAGTAAATAAACTTCAATAAGGTTCACTCATAAAACCCAATGCTTTATTAAAACCTAAATCTAGTATAGTTGTTCCAACAATAAATAAAATCTTGAAATCAAAAACACAAAATTGAAACTTTAGACATTCCAATAAGTGTTTAGTGCACACAAATAATATGTATAAAGAAATGAGGGAGAGTATAGTGTGTAATCATAAATCAAAACAGTCATAACCTGTGTTGCTACTCTTCACGCACATAGATGAACATAGCTACAGAGCAAGTCCAGCACAACAAATTGATAAAAAAAAATTCTTAGTCCCTACTTCGAGAAAAAAAAAACTAAACCAACCACAACAAAAAAACATGATTAGTTCTTCTAATAAACAAGGATCTTGGGACATACATTTTCTAGATTCGACATTCATAACTACCGAATTAGAAAATAAAAAAAAGAAAAAGCTAACAATGAGCACATTGTAAAAGTCTGTTCCAAAGCCTATACTCCAGCCTAGCTTTTGGATTCTTGAAACAACGACGGGGAATACGCTACAGCTTACAATGATTATCGTTTTGATTCACAAGGTGTAATAGAAGAAACAGACAAATTACATCCCCTCACTCATGATATTTGATGAAACTACACCTGCACCCTCATAGTTTTAGAAATTACTTTCCCCACTCATGACGTTTCGGCTGTTTTACATCCAGTACCTTCCGTTCAAATTGGTTTTCTCTTATTTTTGTTCAATTGAGGAGATGTTTAAACGGTATCCAAAGTTGATGAAACTTTATATGGATGATGTTAGAGTGTTTTTTGGGACCTATGCCAAATCTCAAGTTTTGTAAGCTTACATGTAACCTATGCGACCCAATGAAAACAAGTTTTACAGGTAGTGTTTTGTGGGTTTGGTGAAGAAGATAAAAGAAGGGTAGTAAGCGAGGGGTTAGAATCCGAGGAAGACCTGAAGGTAATTTATCCAAGGAATGCTTGAGTACCTTTCTTCCATTAAGATCCCAACGTGATTCAGTCTTCTTTGATGTAATGGGTCGCTCACGCCAGAGACTTAAATGGCCTTTTATCGTCCCTGCACTCTGACGACAAGGGATTTAACTCATTCATCTGCATTACACTCATAACCCGATGTTGTAGGGACCACTTTGTATGCCTTTCGGCAGTTGGATGGCTACCCTTGTCTTATCTCCCTCTTTCTCAACCGGTAACCTCGGTTTTTGGTATTGCTGGACACGAGTCAGCAACATTAGGAGTGGCCTTATTCTAGGAATTTGGAGCTCAAAGAAAGGATAATCATCTATTATAGAAGATAATGGAGATTCCAACACTCAAGAGATCGAATTTCCTTCATAAAGACCTTTGGATTGAATATTTACAACCTAAGCTACGTTTTTACATTCTCTACTCTAAAGAACCTACCTAGGAGAGCTTAGACAAAGATGGAGATGAAGCTCTTCGTTGGTAAAGAGCAAAATGAGCTCCAATTTATAGGCTAAGGAGGTAAGCATTGTAGTACATGAAATTAGGCAGTTACGATTCTCTAACACATGGCGATAATACAAACCAACCAATCTTCAACCGAGGTCGGTTGCCTTATTTTGGCCAGTGTGTATCTTCATAATATTTTTGTGAATCTTTACAGAAACTTCGTGAAAAATTCTCAGCATCTTCCTAACTTTGATGAGCTAGCACTACAACCGAGTGGTAGCCAAAACCGGTTGGGCATCAGTTGGTTCACAGGAATTGACCAGATGTAGAAGAAACTTCGTTGTAGTCTTACAGAGCGGTTAATCGTATGTTTCGCACTAAAACTAAATACTTTACACGAAAATGGAGAAAAGACTAAAATAATGAAATAGGGCATTTGGTGGTATATAAGATTAAAATGCTCAATTACTGGGGGAAACAGGGCTGCAACCAGTACATCTAAACCAGTTTCTAAACCTAAGTTTATTCATGTGTGTGCCATAAAGGGATGTGTGGTGTGATTTTTGTTCATGATGCTAATTAATGGTACAAGTGATTTAATCATCTCTTGTGGTCAAAAAGAGTGTGATGATGGTTGGATCCTTGAATGGTCAACGAAGAAAGGTAAGAGAATGGTAAGATCCATGTGATTAATGTGTAGACACTATTACCATGGTGAAAGGAATTGATTTTACTTGACAATGACCTTTGGAATAAGGAGAGGAATGGAAATGAACTATGGTTTTACTGACTAATGAAAGATGACCTTTGGTAAGAGAAATTGCTTATGACTTTCTAGTGGTCCTAAGGATCTATTATATGAATGGTTGTAATGGTGTCATAGATGTGATTCACTTCTGATAGTGAACAACTTGAGATCTAGAGTATCTTAATGATGAAATTGATAAAATGTGTTTTTAAAACGACGATGATATGGTGAGATGAACAATGAGAACTTGATTGTTATATGTGTGCCCTTATAGGACACTTTGACTATTATATGTTGATACCAAGCTATATGGTGTGATTGTTGTTGAAACTATGTGCAAGGGACAAATGAAATTGTGCCAAGGCAAGGTTGTGTTAAGATATTGAGGTGAGGATTGATAAGTTGAATACAAGAGAAATGTTTGGGATCGAGCCCCTATGGCGGCTTCTTTGTGAATGGGTGAAGTTTATAAATGTTTGTAGTTGATGTGACACCCCATTTTATAAATACATGATTAACCTCTTATACCGTTGGAATTTCACAACGGAAAATACAAAACCTTTTAGGTGTTACCCACATTCCTCTCAAGGGAATGCTAAGGCTCAACCACTTCTTAAAACCAATTTTAAACCTTTCAAACGTTTGGGTATAACTTACGAAGACATGACATGGCAGCCTTACATACAATCTTGTTTACAAAAGAGAATGAGAGTTACGCACTCTCACAAACCAGACCAAGTCATACAAAACCATAAGGAATTATTTAAGAGCAAATGGAAGAATTCCAACTTAAGAGAGATTTTGTACAAAAGCTCTCAAATCAAAAGTAGCTTAAAATTCTCCATAGATCTGCAATCTCACAACATTTATCACCCACAACAAGGTCAAGAACATACAAGCACCACACAAAGATAAATCGTCAGCATAAAACTGAGTAAACTCTAAGCTAAGGAAATATTATACTCTTTTAATAACGTGAGATTGAAGAACTATGTCTTCCACTTTACTCCCTTTTTCTCAATTATGCTTGAAGGTCCTTTTAAGAAATATCATCTCTCATCAATCACCTTGCTGCCACAACCATCACTGATAACAACATGGAGATCCTTCAAGAGGAAATACAAACTCACATGTCGAATTCACTTCCAACAGCCGATTATAGTTCACTTCATACATCGAGGTTCATATTCAGCATATATGCATAATCCAAGATTAATAGTACACTAGACAACAGAAACAAAAGGCTATGTCTCCCACTTAGCAACTTAAAGGTTAATAACCTCAATTAGTCTCCGGATATCTAGGTCTGTCTCCCTCTTAACAACATAGCGGTTAACAACCTCAATTAGTCACTGGATATCTAAGGTTTGTCTCCCTCACGGCTAGGGCTGCCCATGGTAGGTTAACCGCCTTATTCGGTTAACCGGTTTCGGTTAACCGGGTCTTCGGTTTTTTATAATTCAACCCCATTACCATTCCATTTAGATCGGTTAACCGGATTCGGTTAACCGTTTAATTCGGTTTTATAAAATTCAATTCGATTACCATTCTGTTTAGACCGGTTAACCTTTAGTTCGGTTCGGTTTTATCGGTTAACCTTGTAGCCGTATATTTTATGTCATTGATGAGACCCATAACATTAATATTATAGTACAACATTGATCATTCACCTAAATCATGAGTAACAAATCAAACATATGTGACAAAAAATATAATAATATGTATATTCCCTTAATTGCTAACATTAATTATTGGAAAAATTACATTACCCACCCATGAGGTATTGGGTAATTATAGTGCCCACCCGTGAGATATTAAGAAATTACAATGCCCCCCATGAGTTTTGGAAAATTACAGTGCCCACCCATGTACTTATCAAAATGAGGTGATCTAAGTAAAATTTTCATTGATTAATCAATTCAACTATGTAAAGCACTAAAAAAAACCTAATTTACACCGTGCAACATTAGAGTGATGAAATGAAGAAAAAAAACGTGCAAAAATTACGAGGAATCACATATATGTTCACCTCATTTTATTTGATTTTATTTCTTTATTTTGTATTTTTAGGCATGTTTCATTTATTTGACTTCTAAGTAGTCATATAAGATTAATTTAGGATTTTTTTAAATTTTTTTTACCATTGTCTGTAACACCCCATCTCGATCCAATCGTGGTTATCACAAACTTATCACCATATATACAAACTCTGCAGCGGATTCAAATACATTCCAGGACCTTGCCACGGTCTGACTACAGAATATACCGAACATTAGTACATACAAATCTTAGCCAAATACATATCCTACTTACAATCCCCTCACATCCTATACAACTTACTAACTCAAACTACCATGCGAGTGTACATGCACAACTCGTGGGCCACCCTTAACCCGTAACGCTTGTACCCCATCTTACTCTCGTGACGGCCGCCTCCTGACGTTCACCTGTGTAGTAAAAACAGCCCCCAAAGGGGGTCAGCACGAATGCTGGTACGATCCTCTCATGGCCCCCAAGCTAACGTGGCTACGACGACTAATTGTCGATAGCATGGAGGTTGATTAGATGCACAACATAATAGAAAGTGCAGTAAACAACAATCCAAATATGAACAATCATGTTCAAACATAATGAACGACTTAAATGCGTTCCCTTAATTAGAGAGTTAATTATTTAACTCCTTAAGTTAGGTTTCCTCTTAATCTTAGTCCATCCTTATCTTACCTCAATCTTAGTCTTATCTTAGTCTTAGAAACAACCATCCTTTAAAAAGGAATGGATGTAGCTTATCTTAGTCTTATAATACAAACCAACCTTTAGATAGGAATGGTTGCAACTTATCTCAACCTTATCTTATATTTGTCAACCGTTCTCTCATTAGAACTGGTTAGCCCTTAGTTCGTTGTTTATTTTCGTAGGGCTTGGTTAACCCTAGCCAGCAGCAGGTCACTTACCGGCAATAAACAACATTCTTAAATTGTTGGGGATGTAGGCTAGATCCCCCCACGCCATCTTAGTATGCCTCCCTCCTAAAACAAGTAGTCCGAGGAGGTCGAGTCTATATGTCGACTCTAGGCGACGTGTCTGAAGACAAGTCATATTTGGAAGTCAGTATCTGGTAAGGATACCGACCTCCCCCAATACACATGCGCCGGTACCATTCCGGATTCCTCACTCCCCCCAAAGTTAAAGTTAGTAGTAGTCTCAATGCGACGTTTGTTTGTTTAACCTCTTTCGGTTATTAACAAACTAATATTAGGGAGTGTTTCTTAGTCTCACATAGTTCCTTACTAACGTTAGTTAGTAGGTTCTCACGGTAAGTTGTGTTAGTTTTCAAACATCACACAACAATACAATAAACATAATGTTCCGGTTGCATGCTTTATCTTGTTTAGTGAGCACAAAAACAAATAGCACACAAGCCGAGGGACACCTCGTTAGCAAGCAGGTCACAAGAAGAACTGTACCGTTCACCGTTGGTCGTTTGGTTGCTTACTCTCCACCGGGGTCCAAACTCTCAAGTCCTAAAACATTGATTCAGTTTTAGGTTGTTAATCACTTAGCTAATTCAACTTAATTAACTTTCTTAACCCATAATGATCCCCACCTAACACCTCTTAAGTTTTACAACTTAATCTTACAACTTAACCTTAAACTTTTAAGTTTATACTTAACTTAATCCCTTAGGTCTTTATACCTCTAATCATCAATGCCCTCTTAATGGGGTACCATAATACCTAATATCTAACCTCTTTAGGGTTTCTTTTTTTTTCATCTTAGGGTCGACCGACCTTACCGACCGACCTTACCCAAGGTCGGTCCATTCCAGAACTTATTACGTTTGAAAACTTTACCCCGACCGACCTTGCAAGTCCGGTCCCCAAGGTCGGTCCATTCCCGAGAGTTTTTCCCGTGGAAAATTTAAGCCCAACCGACCTTGCCAAGGTCGGTCCCAAGTTTGGTCGATTCCAAAGACTCAATTCGTACACAAAATACAAGCCCGACCGAACTTGTAAGTCCGGTCCCCAAGTTCGGTCGATTCCAGAAACTCTTTCCGGTAGTGTAAACTGAGCTTGACCGACCTTGCAGGTCCGGTCCCTAAGGTCGGTCGGCTCTAGAACCTTGTTTCTAAATTCCCATTTGACTCCAAACTTCTCCACAAGTTCCCCGTGTGTCCTAATACCACTTAGGCACTTAAACTTACCTTAAAACATCCTCTAAAACCTCCTTAACCATTTTTCTCAATCCTTATAAGAAATTCCTAACACTTGTTACTCATTCCTTATATTTCCAACAAGTACTTCACCTAAGACTTCAACAACACAATATTTCCTTTCCAGTAATGCAACCACTCCTCAAACATCATTATTCATCCATCTTTCCTTTGCTAAACCTTCCAAGGTTATCTTGCATCTCCACGCACCAATTCCCCTCCTTTCCTTTGGTTACTCATCACTCTTAAACTCTTAAGCATACCTATACATTTTTTCTCATCCTCTCAACACCTTAACATGTTCTTCATTTACCATGACCATGCTACCCCCTCCTTAGGCATTTCTTCCTCCTTTAAGCAACTTACTCACCATTCTCATGATCATGCACTCCTATACATTCCTAGTCATTTTCTTGACGATTTACAACCTTCCCCTCAATTTTCACTTCCATCACCCAAGTCCGCTCATCACCATCTAAACTAAAACCTTATTAGTCCACTACTAGCATCATCACCGCTTACACAAGCTTCCCAAAATTCTCATTGTCATATTCCCTAGTTCATACCTAAATCATCTTAAAGCATTATACACCTTCTCCCTCAATTTATGCACAAGTCTCACCATTCCTCTTACCATGACTTTGGTGTGTTCAATACACCCATCTAAACTCTAATTTCCTCATAGACAATTCTAGGTCATTCTAAACCTCAAGAACTCCTTAATTAACTCATTTCCACTCAAATTCCTCAGAATGATCCCTAGTGAATCCTAGGGCATATTAACTCACCTCCACCACTTAAACACTTTGCTTTCTACTAAAATTTCGCCATAGCTTCTCTAGTATATTATCATGCCCAAATGCATTGTTTTCCTCATTCAACCATCTCACACACTTCAAGTTCTTTCTCATCATATTTTATCACCCAAACCAACTCATTCACAACAACCTCATTATAATGCAACAATCTTAAATTGCTTAGCACTAAGGCTCTTAAATGACATGGCTCTTAGGCCCTTAAATGACTTAAACTTAAACACTGAATTTCCACATATAAAAGCTTTCAACCTACAAATACACCCAACAATCTTATAGTAGTTATAATGCTCTTAAAATCCATCTTAAACTTATCTTACTAACTCATTCCCATTGGCTCCTTAATCACAAGTTCATAAGCTTGTTTAAATTCTTTTTCCTAGGTTATATAACCCATTACCTAATGTAGCTTAAAGCTACATTGGTACTTATCTAAATACCATCCCTTAAAACTTAAACCACCATTAGGTAAGCATTTTACCTTGTTTTCCCAAGCTTATCTTAACTTCCTCCTTAGACCTTCTTCTTGAATGAATCTCGGCCACCATTTAAATTTCCCTTGCCAATGTTCTAATCAACATACATTGACTCACATGAGTGCTAAACAATACACTAACCTTAAGGAATGAAAACCTAGGTTAAAATGTGTTCTAAGGTATAAAAATGAATGTTTTACCTTGAAGTCTTAAGGTGGGCTTGGATATGAATCAAGAAGGACCTCCTCTAGCCCTTGGAGAATAGAATCAAGCTAGAACAATGGATAAAAAAAGGCTCCATGAGAAGGTAATTTTCGGTCATGAAGAAGAAGTGATGGAAACATGGTTTTTCTTACATTTTCCTTACCTTGAATGAATGGAGAACCAAATGGGCTCTTCAAACTTGATTTTCCTCCATCAATGGAGTTTTCTCTTGGCACCGAAATGGAGCTTTGAAGGATTTGAAAAGATAGAAAGCTAGAGCTTGAGCTAACTAAGAATAATATGTGTTTAGTTTTTGATTTGGAGCTAAAATGAGCAAGTTATGGACATTTGAAGATGAGGCAACCATGGAGGCTGCTTGGGACGGTTTGGAACAGAGGAAAAGAAGAAGATAACCGTGGAAGAAGAAGAGAAATGAAGAAGAGAGGAGAGAGGTAGGCTAATATAAGGTATTTTGCTTTTATAAAGCAATAGTACTATTCTCTCTTTTTCCTCTTCTTTTCCTCTAATGCTTTGTCATGTGGTGACTCCCCACATCAAAACCGGCAACCCCTTAATAACCAAGATATTTATGGTCTTGGTTGACCAACCAATTGACTTATGTTGACTAAAACTTAAACTAGTCACTATTTGGCACTATTCACTAATTAGTGCACATATTGTGAAATTTTGGTTTCCCATTGATTTAGGCTTCCTAATGTGATACTAATTAGTACACATGTTGATTAAGGTGTAATCCTGGGCATTTAGCCACTAAAAAACTCATTTGTAAGACAATTTCTCAAAAAGGTGCTTTAAGGGGTCTTAAAGCACATTTTGTGTTTAAGCTTGTTTTTGAGCTTGGTTTTCTTTGATAATTGATTTAAAATGTCCATTAGCATATTACTAAAGTCTTATAATGGTATTTGGGTGCTAATCAAAGTCACTCCAAGCTTAGAGCACGTTTTTGCCCAAATTGCCCTTAAGGCATTTTCTTGTGTTTTCCTTGGTTTAAATTGTCTACCAATCTCTCTAAGGCATATTTTAGCCTTACTACATCATAATTTGATGTTTACTTAGCATACTTAGGTTTGGGGTATTTCAATCTACCCCCCTTAAAAGAACTTTGTCCCCAAAGTTCCCATGCATCTTATCTTATTAGAATACGTGTCTTACCTCACTCCATAGATCATATAGATCATACTTATGTATACTTAAATCATTGAATCATTAGATCCGTCATATGCTTATACTTAAAAACCACAACATGCTTAAGCATGTATAGCACTCAAAATCTCTTTGTTTCTTTTGATGATTAAAACAATCACATAATTTTCCAACGTATTCTCCCATGTCACCGGTCCATAGAAAATGGCTCGTTCGTCCTCATCACCATGGGCCAGAATACAAAACACTCTGCTCTCCCCATGTCACCGGTCCGAAGACAAAGGCTCGTGCGTCCTCGACTTCATGGGCGAGACTCAGTAAAAAGGTAATCCATTTTACGAGGTCATGTGAGGAATAATTCCTCTAATTAAAAATACAATCAACTCCAATTTTGTTTTATACTAACGCCCCCATCCTTAGCGTGATTTAATTGTGACCACTGGTAGGGAGTTTCAGGAATCATCCAACCCTGATGTGATCAGCATCAGTGTAGAACTATCCTTCCACCCCAATTTGTGTTCGGTTTCCCTTGATCCCTAGAAAATCAAGTTCCACCTCCCACGTCATTTTCAAACATCAAATAATTCACTCATTTCCAATTTCTATCTTTTTAGTCTTTCTAATCGTAATCAATGCATCTCCAAAGTGTGGACTCAGTCCATCGAACATTCCCGACTCATCTCTTAGTAATTACCTCAAGACTTAAATTCCTACTAAGTTATAACCGTCTCATACATACCATTCTCACCATCTTATATCTCATAGCATTACTATCTTCTTCCTCATACTCATATCGAACAGTATCCCATAGTGTTATCTTATTCTTATCTCACACATAGTCTCATATCGACTCATACCTCATATATTCCATATTCCTTAAGTCTCCTTAATCCTCTTCTTAATTCTCTAAACTTGTACTCACACCGAGTTAACAAGATAGGTACTTAATATGTATGGTATTCACATCTTCTGTGCGCAATAACCATAATTTATCTCAAAATGTTTATGCAAAACATATTCTCAAATTCTTTTGTGCTATGCACACTGTAGTTTATGTACTCAGTACACAAACATACGCTAAGCGGTTTTCGCTCTACCCCCCTTAAAATGGATTACGCCCACGTAATCAACATTATATCATCCTTGAACATAAGTTCAAGATGTCTAATTCTCACCAGGCATTCTAGCTTCCATGTCGTCTATCTCACTTACGATTCGATCAAAGGGTCATAACTATGCTAATGACTTAGTCTCTGCATCGAGGATTCTTACGGTACTTATACTATTTCTTAACTTAGTTTCGTCTAACCTCAAAGGTAGTGGTCAGCTAGCTTCAGCTGCGCGACTCTGATAATCTTAGGCTTAACTGCCTTTCTAATCATTCATAGTATTGTATATCCTTCTGCCTCCTTACAGTTTAGGAATATTGGTCTCTCAGTGGACACGTGTTATCTTTTTATATACACGGCCTTAATGAGTTGTAACTCGTCTATCCATTTTCCTTGAAGATCTTATGTTCATACTCTTAGTGTTTTCTCGAATGTCTAAATTGTTCTCTCCAACTAACCTTTGGTCTGAGGATGACCCTTAATCTGAAACTATTGTTTAGTGCTTATTTTATTACAGCCTTATCCTTAACACTTTAAGACATGTCCAATGTCTGTGCTTAACAATCCGTGCTCTTCGCACTTTATAGTCCTTAATTATTTGTTCTCTGATTCCTTTGTGTTGTTGGTTCAACTGAATTCTTCTCTTCGACTTTGTGGTAGTAGCTGCTCTTGTCTGATCTTGCGTCGTTGTCCGTGGTACGGAGTCGACTACTTCCCGTGTTCCTTACACCACTCGTCTACATGCATGGGGTACCTTACTGGTACATTACTACTTACCCGACTAACTCATAGATGAGCCTGTCAGGCCTGCAAGCCCCTGTGGGGTGCAGTCGTCCCACATCTTGTTTTAGTAAACTCGTAGTGTCCGTCACACGTTTAACCATTGCTAACTATGAAGTATTCTGTTGTCGATTCCTCTTTCATCGTTCCATAATAACACTTATTGTTCTTCTTGAACTTAATCAAGGAAAATCCATTTACTATGTTCTGGGTATTGTATGCTCTAGTTCTTTCTGTATCCCGTACTGATTCGGTCTCTTAGTGACTGAGGTCTTTTTCCATAGAGCCTCTTATCTTCTTTCTCATATTTGTTCTACTAGGAATGCACTTCCAGTTCCTTAAGGAGTGGTAGTGTGCTTCCTGTGAAATCTTACCTAACCAGGTCCAGACTACTGGCATCAATGCACAGTTCGTCTCCATCTTATTTCCTTACTCATATTGGTTAGCTCACAGATCTAGTTGCCTCGGTGTCAATATTTGACAGCTTATACATAATGGTCACTTTACTGCGCACCATGACTTAATCCCCTTATATAAATATTGTACTCACGACCACTACTACCGTGGTAGCTGGCCTTACTCTGTTGCCCATTGATGGTGCAACTACTTACTCACTTATTCTAACATCTTATCTTATATTCAATCCCTCCTGGTGTAAGCACACTGGGGTTTCTCCAATTTCGGTGTTATGGCGGTTGCGTGCCGTTTGTTAAAATGGTTGTCTCTAAACATGAAGGTGTTTACTTCAATTTCGGTGTCGTATGTAGGTCAGTCTCTCTCATGTTCTTCACCCTTTATGATGTTATTTACCATGTAATTTAACCGGTTACTGAAGAAGTCATCCGTTTAATCACTAGCTCTTCTGAGCATTGGTCACTTGACGTGCCATAATGTGCACTCACAATGTCTATCTCTGACGATTACTGATTCTTAAATCCTGGGTGTTGGATATGAGGTCTGTCTCTGCAGCCTTCCTTATTACTCAAGTGTATCTGGTATGTTCTAAGGTAATCTCAAGGTTTACAGTTTCATTCTCTAACGAAAGTGTATTACATCTCTAATAAGTGAAAGCCCCCTTTTTGAGGGGTTTATTCCCACTCATGGCCTCACAACAAGGAGAGGTATCCCCACCCTAAAGGAATGGTTCGTTCTCCGCCCCTGTCCTTAGCATTATCTCAATATTCTCATTGGTACCCTTTCTTGGTAATATTTTCCCCAATCTAAGTTATAGGTTTGTAACCGTTCAATCTACGAATTGTAGTTCCTCATGGCTTACATAAGCTCTCTTACAACTTACTGTACCTCGGCTCTGATGTGGTTTACATCCTTGGCTCGTAGGCTCTTCGTGCTTAATGCCTCAGTTCATTACTTGTACTCTTACTCCTCGTAGGTCATCCTTATAGGTTTTTGTTTCCTTGAACACTATCCACCGTTAGGGTACATACTAAATGTAGTATTGGGTTTCATGGTAAGTCGCTGCATCCTGCTTCCTGCTATGGAAGTTTATTCAGGTGATCTGAGGTTACTTAGTGTCTTTGACAATACTGTCATTTTATTAGACTTATGTCTTTTAGCAAATAAGGATAAGTTCGTATTAGGCGTTTGCCTTACGGTGTCCAAGTTGGATATCATCCTGTCATCTTATGCTTCCATCTCAACGCTTCATTCAACTTCCGTTGACTACGCCACCCATGATGATTGTTCACACTTGGGTGTTAATGAGTTAGGCAAACAGTATTAGCTGTCATTCATCAGTTTGTTCGGCTTGACTATGCCCGCTCTGTGGGGGTAGTCTTCTGAGCTTTCCTTTTCCAGAGTTGTACGTCTTTAATCCTTAGTAGGTTATAGCTTACTTCATTTCTTTTATCTTGTTCCGGGGTTCACCAACATATTCAACAAAGATTGTTGTTATTAGTAATCTTAATGGTCATCTCGGGAGTCTATCCCGTTCCTGTCGGAAGTCGTTGAGTCAACAGTCTCCACTGTATTATGTATCACTTCCGGTAGGTTATTGCTTACATATGGTTTTGCTCGGATCAATGAGCGATCTCTTAGGTTTTCTCTTGGAGTCGGGATTGGTGTTCTTACCGTACTGTCGGTTGTTGTGTAGTAGGTTGCACCGTTGTGATATTTATATATCTAGTATTTCGTCCAAGTTCAGTTCCCGGCTGACTGGTGTGACACCTCATCTCTTCATGGTCAGGCCGTCGGGCCTTTCCAAGGTCTTATTTTCCCGTTTTATGGATTTACAATCCATTTACTTGTAGCGTTCTCTATCTTGCCATGATGGCTTTTCGTGTAGCTTAACTGTGGTAGCACTTGCTATGGCAAGTGCGCCATGCAAGATGAGCTACCGGTACTGTGTGCGTCGGTAGTGGTACTTCGACCTGATCTTTTTATATCTTGGTAGTCCTCGGGACTCCTTCTATGTTTCTTATTTCAGATAACTGGCCATCCGGCAGTTTCCTGGTCGTTTTGACAGTACTGTCATTTATCAGGGCGTTCCTCTTTCTGAGGGAACCCTTATTATTTTCTTATGTCTTAATCCTCGCTCCCGTCCCACACATTTTGTCGTGGTTACTAAGTAATAATCCTTCATTGTATGGGGTTGGAGTTCCCGTTCTTAATGGACTTTCCAGTAATCTTTAACCCTCAAGATTATATTATCCCACTGCTATGCTCATTCGGACCACTGTCTGGTACTCATGTCACTTATCTTTTCTTAACCATTGCACTTATAGTGCTTTCTTACCATTGGTATGGCGGGTTATTTCGACTGCGTAGCATGTCGACCCATGTTGCCGGTAATTTCCGTTCTCTTACTGGTAAAATTTATGTGGCAGCGCCTATCTCCACGTTGCGCTCCAATTAGAAGGTTCAAGTTCCCGTGAACTGTTGTTCAACAAGATGTTTCTCGTATTGCTTAATGTTAACTACCTGCCGATCAGGTTTTTCCGAGTAAGAGAAGGCTTTCTTCTCTCTGGCGTTGTTCCACATTTTCAGGGTTAGGGATGTGGAGGGCGGGTCTAGGTACTATGGATATCCGGTAAATACCGGGAAGTCCTAACTAACGCACCTCTCACTCTATCACTCAACCCTTAACCCATAACTCAACCTCAACCTCAGTATTCTCCTAAGTTCGGTATTTCTTGTCTTCAGAGCGTAACTACGCTCTGATACCACTTTTTGTAACACCCCATCTCGATCCAATCGTGGTATCACAAACTTTCACCAATATTACAAACTCTGTAGCGGATTCAAATACATTCCAGGACCTTGCCACGGTCTGACTACAGAATATACCGAACATTAGTACATACAAATATTAGCCAAATACATATCCTACTTACAATCCCCTCACATCCTATACAACTTACTAACTCAAACTGCCATGCGAGTGTACATGCACAACTCATGGCCACCTTAACCCGTAACGCTTGTACCCCATCTTACTCTCGTGACGGCCGCCTCCTGACGTTCACCTGTGTAGTAAAAACAGCCCCTAAAGGGGGTCAGCACGAATGCTGTACGATCCTCTCATGGCCCCCAAGCTAACGTGGCTACGACGACTAATTGTCGATAGCATGGAGGTTGATTAGATGCACAACATAATAGAAAGTGCAGTAAACAACAATCCAAATATGAACAATCAAGTTCAAACATAATGAACGACTTAAATGCGTTCCCTTAATTAGAGAGTAAATTATTTAACTCCTTAAGTTAGTGGTTCCTCTTAATCTTAGTCCATCCTTATCTTACCTCAATCTTAGTCTTATCTTAGTCTTAGAAACAACCATCCTTTAAAAAGGAAATGGATGTAGCTTATCTTAGTCTTATAATACAAACCAACCTTTAGATAGGAATGGTTGCAACTTATCTCAACCTTATCTTATATTTGCCAAACGTTCTCTCATTAGAATTGGTTAGCCCTTAGTTCGTTGTTTATTTTCGTAGGCTTGGTTAACCCTAGCAACAGCAGGTCACTTACTGACAACAAACAACATTCTTAAATTGTTGGGGATGTAGGCTAGATCCCCCACGCCATCTTAGTATGCCTCCACCTAAAACAAGTAGTCCGAGGAGGTCGAGTCTATATGTCGACTCTAGGCGACGAGTCTGAAGACAAGTCATATTTGGAAGTCGGTATCTGGTTAGGATACCGACCTCCCCCAATACACATGTGCCGGTACCTTCCGGATTCCTCACTCCCCCCCAAAGTTAAAGTTAGTAGTAGTCTCAATGCGAGTTTGTTGTTTTAACCTCTTTCGGTTATTAACAAACTAATATTAGGGAGTGTTCCTTAGTCTCACACAGTTCCTTACTAAACGTTAGTTAGTAGGTTCTCACGGTAAGTTGTGTTAGTTTTAAACATCACACAACAATACAATAAACATAATGTTCCGGTTGCATGCTTTATCTTGTTTAGTGAGCACACAAAAACAAATAGCACACAAGCCGAGGGACACCTCGTTAGCAAGCAGGTCACAAGAAGAACTGTACCGTTCACCGTTGGTCGTTTGGTTGCTTACTCTCCACCGGGGTCCAAACTCTCAAGTCCTAAAACATTGATTCAGTTTTAGGTTGTTAATCACTTAGCTTAATTCAACTTAATTAACTTTCTTAACCCATAATGATCCCCACCTAACACCTCTTAAGTTTACAACTTAATCTTACAACTAACCTTAAACTTTTAAGTTTATACTTAACTTAATCCCTTAGGTCTTTATACCTCTAATCATCAATGCCCTCTAATGGGGTACCATTAATACCTCTAAACCTCTTTAGGGTTTCTTTTTTTTTTCATCTTAGGGTCGACCGACCTTACCGACCGACCTTACCCAAGGTCGGTCCATTCCAGAACTTATTACCGTTGAAAACTTTACCCCGACCGACCTTGCAAGTCCGGTCCCCAAGGTCGGTCCATTCTCGAGAGTTTTTCCCGTGGAAAATTTAAGCCCGACCGACCTTGCCAAGGTTGGTCCCAAGTTCGGTCGATTCCAGAGACTCAATTCGTACACAAAATACAAGCCGACCGAACTTGTAAGTCCGGTCCCCAAGTTTGGTCGATTCCAGAAACTCTTTCCGGTAGTGTAAATGAGCTCGACCGACCTTGCAGGACCCGGTCCCTAAAGGTCGGTCGCTCTAGAACTTGTTTCTAAATTCCCATTTGACTCCAAACTTCTCCACAAGTTCCCGTGTGTCCTAATACCACTTAGGCACTAAACTACCTTAAAACATCCTCTAAAACTCCTTAACCATTTTTCTCAATCCTTATAAGAAATTCCTAACACTTGTTACTCATTCCTTATATTTCCAACAAGTACTTCACCTAAGACTTCAACTAACACAATATTTCCTTCCAGTAATGCAACCACTCCTCAAACATCATTATTCATCCATCTTTCCTTTGCTAAACCTTCCAAGGTTATCTTGCATCTCCACGCACCAATTCCTCTCCTTTCCTTTGGTTACTCATCACTATTAAACTCTTAAGCATACCTATACATTTCTTTCTCATCCTCAAACACCTTAACATTGTTCTTCATTTACCATGACCATGCTACCCCCTCCTTAGGCATTTCTTCCTTCTCCTAAGCAACTTACTCACCATTCTCATGATCATGCACTCCTATACATTCCTAGTCATTTTCCTTGACGATTTACAACTTCCCCCTCAATTTTCACTTCCATCACCCAAGTCCGCTCATCACCATCTAAACTAAAACCTTATTAGTCCACTACTAGCATCATCACCGCTTACACAAGCTTCCCAAAATTCTCATTGTCATATTCCCTAGTTCATACCTAAATCATCTTAAAGCATTATACACCTTCTCCCTCAATTTATGCACAAGTCTCACCATTCCTCTTACCATGACTTTGGTGTGTTCAATACACCCATCTAAACTCTAATTTCCTCATAGACAATTCTAGGTCATTCTAAACCTCAAGAAACTCCTAATTAACTCATTTCCACTCAAATTCCTCAGAATGATCCCTAGTGAATCCTAGGGCATATTAACTCACCTCCACCACTTAAACACTTTGCTTTCTACTAAAATTTCGCCATAGCTTCTCTAGTATTTATCATGCCCAAATGCATGTTTTCCTCATTCAACCATCTCACACACTTCAAGTTCTTTCTCATCATATTTTATCACCCAAAACAAATCATTCACAACAACCTCAATATAATGCAACAATCTAAATTGCTTAGCACTAAGGCTCTTAAATGACATGGCTCTTAGGCCCTTAAATGACTTAAACTTAAACACTGAATTTCCCACATATAAAAGCTTTCAACCTACAAATACACCCAACAATCTTATAGTAGTTATAATGCTCTTAAATCCATCTTAAACTTATCTTACTAACTCATTCCCATTGGCTCCTTAATCAAAGTTCATAAGCTTGTTTAAATTCTTTTTCCTAGGTATATAACCCATTACCTAATGTAGCTTAAAGCTACATTGGTACTTATCTAAATACCATCCTTAAAACTTAAACCACCATTAGGTAAGCATTTTACCTTGTTTCCCAAGCTTATCTTAACTTCCTCCCTTAGACCTTCTTCTTGAATGAATCTCGGCCACCATTTAAATTTCCCTTGCCAATGTTCAAATCAACATACATTGACTCACATGAGTGCTAAACAATACACTAACCTTAAGGAATGAAAACCTAGGTTAAAATGTGTTCTAAGGTATAAAAATGAATGTTTTACCTTGAAGTCTTAAGGTGGGCTTGGATATGAATCAAGAAGGACCTCCTGCAGCCCTTGGAGAATAGAATCAAGCTAGAACAATGGATAAAACAAGGCTCCATGAGAAGGTAATTTCGGTCAAGAAGAAGAAGAAGTGATGGACATGGTTTCTTACATTTTCCTTACCTTGAATGAATGGAGAACCAAATGGGACTCTTCAAACTTGTTTTTCCTCCATCAATGGAGTTTTCTCTTGCACCGAAATGGAATTGAAGGATTTGAAAAGATAGAAAGCTAGAGCTTGAGCTAACTAAGAATAATTGTGTTTAGTTTTTGATTGGAGCTAAAATGAGCAAGTTATGGACATTTGAAGATGAGGCAACCATGGAGGCTGCTTGGGACGGTTTGGAACAGAGGAAAAGAAGAAGATAACCGTGGAAGAAGAAGAGAAATGAAGAAGAGAGGAGAGAGGTAGGCTAATATAAGGTATTTTGCTTTTATAAAGCAAATAGTACTATTCTCTCCTTTTCCTCTTCTTTTCCTCTAATTGCTTTGTCATGTGGTGACTCCCCAGATCAAAACCAGCCAACCCCTTAATAACCAAGATATTTATGGTCTTGGTTGACCAACCAATTGACTTATGTTGACTAAAACTTAAACTAGTCACTATTTGGCACTATTCACTAATTAGTGCACATATTCGTGAAATTTTTGTCTTCCCATTGATTTAGGCTTCCTAATGTGATACTAATTAGTACACATGTTCATTAAGGTGTAATCCTGGGCATTTAGCCACTAAAAACTCATTTCTAAGACAATTTCTCAAAAAGGTGCTTTAAGGGGTCTTAAAGCACATTTTGTGTTTAAGCTTGTTTTTGAGCTTGGTTTTCTTTGCTAATTGATTTAAAATGTCCATTATCATATTACTAAATTCTTATAATGGTATTTGGGTGCTAATCAAAGTCACTCCAAGCTTAGAGCACGTTTTTGCCCAAATTGCCCTTAAGGCATTTTCTTGTGTTTTCCTTGGTTTAAATTGTCTACCAATCTCTCTAAGGCATATTTTAGCCTTACTACATCATAATTTGATGTTTACTTAGCATACTTAGGTTTGGGGTATTTCATTGTCTAAGTTGTTTCTTAAGGTAATCATTACTTTACATATTAGATTTCGCCTCTTTTTGATAAGTACATGGGTGAGCATTGTAATTTTCTAAAACTCATGGGTGGACACTGTAATTTCTTAATATCTCATGGATGGGCATTGTAATTTTCTAAATCCTATGGGTGGGCATTGTAATTCCCCAATACCTCGTGGGTGGGCAATGTAATTTTCCCTTAATTATTATATAAGGTGAACATTAATATTTGAAGTTTTTCATCGTTCATATAATCGGTTAACCACGGTTAACCATGCGGTTAACCGTTCTAAAAAATTCAATATCGTTATCGAAACTAAAACCGGTCAATTTACACGGTTTGGTTACCGGAAGAAGATATACGGTTAACCTGAAAACAGGTACATTTTACTTCGGTTTCGGTCGGATACCGCGGTTTCGGAATTTTTTGAGCAGCCCTACTCACGGCACCATGGAGGTTAACAACCTCAATTCATCACCAGAAATCTAGGGTCTGTCTCTCTGTTAACAACACAGAGGTTAACAATCTCAATTAATCACCAAATTTCTAGGGTCTGTCTCCCTATTCCATTATTCATTAAGGATTAATCACCCACAAACATTCATAAAGGATTACTCATCCATAATCATTCATCGATTAATCATCCATAATCATTCATCAAGGATTACTCATCCATCATCCATCATCAATGGTTACTCATCCAAAATAAGAGGTACTAAATCAACTTATTCATCTCATTACCAACTCGCATCATATCATGGCTGATCCTGAGAATACACTTCATCAATTACATAATTAGGGTTCATTTAGATTTCAAGTTGTTCATCATCAAAAGTACTTCAAGTATATGACACTCTTACAAATATTCACACATTAGGGTCTTTAATACCACTAACACTTCATAAATAAGTTCTTTTACCAAGGATCATCATAACTCCCTGTGAGCCTCGATTTTTTGAACAATATCCTATGTTGATTCAAGTTGATTAGGATCTGGTTGGGTTCTAGGTCAACTTATAACCTAAGCTTAATAACCATGTCATAAAACCTTAATTACTAAGTCCTAAGTTAGCCCACTAGAACCTAATTAGAGTCGCACCTAATTTTAACCTAGATTAAATTAGGAAACACTAGTACAAATAAGGCCTACTTCGGCGGTTGTTTTGGGCCTATTTCGGCGGTTCTGAACCACTGAAATGGGGTACGCTGAGATAGGTGTGCTACCCTATCTTGGCGGTTGTTAGCTAAGAACCGTCGAAATAGGCGCATTTTAGAAAGAAAAAAAACACACCTATTTCAGCGGTTCCTAGCTAACAACCGCCGAAATAGGTGTATTTTTTTTAAAAAAAATCGATACTATTGCCCCGTCTTCAACCTCTCGCTCACGAGATGCAGCAGTTCCAGTGATTCATCTGAGGTGCAGACACAAGACGAGAATGAATAGAGGCGTAGAGCGTGTATGCTCCTTGTTCGCCTTACAAAATTACCGTGATTCAAGAGATTGTAGCAGAGCATGTTCGATTCCTTGTTCGTCAGTTAGGGTTGCAAAATTAACATGAGGCGTGCGAGCATGTTCGTTGTTCGCTAGTTAAGGTTGCGAAAATTACCATGAGAGGCGTAGAGAATGAATAGAGGCGTAGAGAGTGAAAAGGTGTGAGCATGTATGTTCCTTGTTTTCCAGAGAGAAAAATATAAGTTCGAGTATATTACCGCTTTCGGAATGAACAGCTTGAGCACTGTCTTCAATCTGGTGAGCAGGATGCAGCAGTTCGAGGAGCAGACACAAGAAGAGAATGAAGGCGGAGGCACAGTTGTGAAGTTACAGTGCGTGAAGAGAATGAAGAGAGAGAGAGAGAGAAGCGAAGGGTCAGAAAAGAATGTGGAGGGGCGGGAATACGAAAAATAGACTAAAAAAACCGGGAATATGAAAATTGAACTTCGAAATTGACCTATTTCGGCGGTTCCTAGTTAAGAACCGCCAAAATATGTGTTATTTTTTAGACATGGAATTTTCAGTGACCCTATTTCAGCGGTTGTTAGCTAGAACCGCCAAAATATGTGTCTTTTTTTATACACTCAAATTTTCGATGACCCTATTTCGGCGGTTCATAGCTAACAACCGCCGAAATAGGGGCGCCGAAACAGGCCTTTTTTGTACTAGTGAAAGGAGAGTTCGGGTTTGGGGGCTTGGTATTCGACTTATTTAGGGTTCAATTACTTTCATTACCCCTCGAAGTTGTTTTTCCTCTACTTAGTTTAATCACGGATTATTACGAGTTATTTTAACCTAAGTGCGTGAACTTCTGAATTTTTTTATATTTTTATAATTTTGTACAGAAATTTAAAGTGAAAAGTGAGATTACCTAATCTAGGGTTTCGGGGACAGAATAAGGTTGAATTTGTTTCTATCTGTGACCACGGACCTACTGTCCGAACCCACGGACCTTAATTAACCTAGTTTTACAGAAAAGTCGAATTAAAGGAAAACAAAATTTGAAAAAAGTCCGGGGGCCAAGGACAGAATGTCCATGGGCCCGGACATGCTTTTTAAAACCCTAAATTTTAAAAGATAAAAATTCCTGCCGCCGTCCGAGGGTGTCTGTGACCACAGACAACCTGTCCAGGCTACGGACGACCCACGGACGGCGGGTTTTTGGTGGGTTTCGACGGTGTTTTCGGCTCAAATTGTATGCACGTGTAGCCTGAAAGATTTCTGAGATGTTAGTAATTAAAGATTTGCAATTTGAAGTCGAATTATTGACAAAACTTAATGAACAAGTTAGTTGATAGAAACATAGATAAATGACAATTCAGATACCGTAAAGCGTCTGTTTGATCCAGGATTTCGACAGAGAGCAACTAAAGACAAAAGGAGTCGAATTATCTGTTTACAAACCTTGTTTACCTTTCAGATTTGTGGTGATCTTTCACGTCGAGATACGGCGGAAGCCTCATTGATGGCAGATTCGAATAGACTTCAAACCGAGCTTCTGATCCCTAGTTGTTCTTGATGTTCTCCACGTTTTGATGGTGTTTTAGTGGGGTTTTGATGATGGTTGATGCTTTGGGAGTTGGAAAAAGTGTTTAGAAGGTGATTTTGGGGAAGATTTGACAGAATTTCGGGGCTTGGGAGTTGAAAAACGAGAGAGACTTAAGACGGCCGAGTATTCTGACTTCTTAGGGCTTGAGAGATTTTTATTTGATCAAGGGTTAAGGTTCCTTATATAGGCTTCCTTAAAGATAGAAAAATCCGGTAAAAACCGAGATTTGCCGACGTTTTAGCTCAAAGGTTTCTAAAAGGAATTTGACTATGACATTTTAAACATGGGTAAAGGAAGATATTTATGATTTTTCCAAGGTGGAATCTAATTTTTTTTGATATTGGAATATTTTTAATTCAATTTCCCGTCAGATTCAATTAGAAATTACTAGAAAATTATTAGAAATTCGAAAAATCAAAATTCCAAAACCATTATGCTCAAAATGTTATCCTCTATCATGACACTACTGGAAAAAAAAAGAATAAACAACATTTTTATTTGTCTTTTGGAACGTTTAATAAACGTTTTTTATGCCAGCGATGCAAATGGTCGAACCTCTTAAAGAACGCGTTATAAGCGTTTTTTATACATCAATTTAAAAGAACGCTTATTGCTAAAGCGTTTTTTAAGGTGTGTAAGGTGGCGGGAATCTACGAGGCATAAAGAACGCTTTCATCTTGAAGCGTTCTTTATGTCTGACTATAAAAAACGCTTGTTTAATATAAACGTTCTTTATGAAGCTTTATAAAAAACGCTTATATTGATAAGTGTTCTTTATGACATTTGGCGCGAGACTATAAGAAACGCTTATACATATAAGCGTTTCTTATATGGTCCTTTTTATATTTTTATTTTTTATACAATTTATATTACCCTACGCATAACACAAAATTGTCATTCACAACCTGTTTGCATTATATATACCAGATCAACCAAACTGGTGAATTTTAATTAATTAAAAGATCAACAGCAGTACTTTGTTTGCATTAATATTATACCAGCGCACATAGACTTAAGTGTAGTATCGATCAACTACAACATTTGTAACTAGCTAGTTAACCAAACTACTAAAAATGGTTCAATACAACTGTAACACCCCATCCAACAACAAACACATAACAACAATCTGCAGCGGAAAATATACTTCATCACATAACTTAACTCGTTGGTGTTACATGCCGTTAACCACCCACGTGGCTAACAAGGCTATTACACATACATTATACCGGTCTGATGGACTAGATTCCCAAGCAACTGTACATTACTATACCTTTTCATTAACAACAACCAACATACATAAGCCTTCCAACTGTACCGAGTATTTACAAACTGATGCCGATAACAATTTCGGTCTTACTACACCTACTGTATATATACAACTTAAATGATTACCCATGTACAACGACTACCCCGTCCAACTCTCGAACGGCTTCCAGCTCTTTGTACCTGAAATAGGAAAAGAAGAGAAAGGGTGGCCCCCAAGGGGCTCAACACCTTTGCTGGTATGGTAATCCCGCAGCCCGCATGCTACCGGGCCACGCACAACTAATTGTCGTCTTAGCATGCGGTTGATTTTACTTGAATCATGCATGTAAACTTAAACATACAACACATAACATTCCGCCTCAATGGGCTCAACAAACAGATAACCCATCCATACTTGATAGGTCACTCATGGTATTCGTTACCCCTAGAGTGCTCCTCCTCTAACGGAGCTACTTCCTTAATAGACGACACTTACCCATTAATCGGGTTACCCTTAAACGCCTCTTATCACAAACTGGGATTCATATCCATGATCCACATACCCTACATTTTACAACATATAACATACATCACATAACAACACCTTTCACTTTTCAACGTGCACATAACGACATCGCAATAGGAATTGCATTACAACAACAACTCATGACATAACGGGAACGATTCTCTTAGGAACCACCCAAACATAGTTAATTCACTGGTGAGCCTAGAGAATGATGTCACCCCCATGGTAAGCTCGTTATACAACACTCATTACCGTCCTATTAGTCGGACGAGTAACTTAAGTTAAGATGGTTCGGGTTTTGTGGCCCGAACACACCACACAAACACATGTTCCCCCTAAACCGATCATAAGTCAGAATAGCTAAGCTTTGGAATAAGCTAATGGGAGATCATAACCCTGAGGGAAACAACCATAACAGAGAGAAGGGTAAGGCTAAGAAGGATACCCACTCCCAAACACACGCGACCGGCCTAACCGGATTCCTCACCACTGTTAGTACATACTTACTTTTAGATATTAGTTAGAACCCCGCTATGGAGTCTATCACCTCTACACACCATACAGTATTACAACTGGGTTAAACATACAAGGGAGATCCCTACATTCACACACACATATCACACAATTAACACACGCATAGCCGTGGTTAGAACGTCCCATGGTTCGGGTCGTTTACTCCGAATACCGAACTCTCATGTAATCCTAGACTCAGTTAACTAAGGTTAACACTCCCGAGGTTAAATGGTATCGGAGTTGAACACCCCATATAAGACTGTAAACTCATTACATGTTTAATCTTACAACGTGGCAAACATACAGAAAAACACATTGGCATACAAGCCGGTGTAATCCGGTAGGACACAGGTTGCAAGAAAACCATACCTGTCACCGGAGTCCACTCTATCATGTCCACTTATGTTCCTCGAGCAATTCTCGAACAACTGGTAATATTACATGTACTTTTATTAACATCGGGGTAACATGATTGTTTAAAGTCTAATGCTCATAACTTATCCCCGTTAACTTAGTTAAATAACTTCACATTTTTAACTCATTTTACTTTTACATTTTAATACAACTCTTCCCACACTAAATTGTCATTATAACTCACTTAACATGTCCTTAACCATCTTATAACATCATTACTTAATAATCACCATTTTTAGACAACTTTTCCTAACCTTAAACAACATTTTTGGCCAAAACAGTGGCATGTCCGACTTGTGTCCGGACTTCCCAAGTTCGGACGCAAGCCGTGACTTAAAACTGGAAACAACGCATGTCCGAACATGTGTCGGACTTCGGAAGTTCGGACATGGGTCGAGGAAGATTTCAAGGTAAAATCTCATTTGTCTGAACCTGTGTCCGGACTTCCGAAGTTCGGACACAGTTCGAGACTCTGAGAATTTTTACGCAACAGGGCCTGTCCGAACGTCCATGTCCGGACGGATGTTCGGACAAGCCAAAACACTCATTTTCCAAGCCTTTAAACACTTAACCAATTTCCACCAAAATCTCTAACACTTATAGTATTTCCTCCTTAGGTTTCCAAGTGGTGTTTCATGCCTATTGTAACCATTATACCATAATATTTCTTCTCCATTTGAACATCCACTCTTAAGCATCTTTTTTTACAACTAAATTCCTTATGTCATCCTTGTAGTCCTTTTACAAGTTTATTCATTCTTCTTGTTTTCCCAAAGTTTGCCTAAGTCCTAGAACAACTCTGAAATAACTTTGGTGTGTCCCAAAACACTCATTTGATTTCTAGAACTTCCAAGACAATGTCTAAATCCTTGTAGCACTCTAAACACCTTACTACATGCTTTCTTCCCTAGTAAAACATTTAATCATTCCCAACACTTCCGAACTCACCAAAACTCTTTTTAAACACTTAGAACTTCTTATACATCATCTAAATTTTGCCATAGGTTCTCTTAGCATACCAAAACACATTGTTTTTCACCATAAAACATTCAAGAACACCTAAAATCCATCAAGAGTATTCTCACACTCAAACACTTAGGTTTTCACCCTTTTACAACCAAAAACACTTAATCACTTAATTCACATTCCTTACACACAAACATATTGTTTTTCCTCCTTTAACCATGCAAGACACTCAACTTCACAAAGAATGTTCTTTACACACATCTAAATCCATCAAACACATTCTTATACACAAACTTCACACATTTAGCACTACATCACAATATAGTGCATAATTTAAATTGCATGGCACTTAGGCCCTTAAATAACATGGCTCTTAGGCCCTTAAGATGCATAAATCATAAACACTGAATTTCCCACATTGTATTTGCCTTGACCTGCAAATACACTCAACAATACATATGCCTTTTACTAAGCCCTTGAGAGCATTCTTCTAAGTCATTTTCCCTTGGCTCCTTAAATCATTTTCATAAGCAATATAAGCTCATTTCTCCTAAGACTTTAAACCACATTAGGTTAGCACATTTACCTCTTTTCCTCACAAACTTCTTTCTTGTTTCCTTGACTACATTGGCAAGACTTTTAGTTGCTTGTCAACTTCTAAACATTATACAAATAATATAATGAGTATACAAGCTTTAAGCTTCATCTCATTGTAAACCCTAGTTACATATATTATCTTAAGGTATTAAAATGGTTGTTTTACCTTGGAATGGAAAGAGAGCTTGGATATGTATCAAGAGAGGACTCCACCAAGCCCTTGGAAGATTCAAATGAAGCTGAAACAAGCAAGGTAAGGACACCATCAATGGTGATTTTCGGACATCACACAAACATGAAGGAAATGTTATTTTTCTTTGAGTTTCCTTACCTAGAAGCAAAGGAGAATAACAAGGTGTGAAAAGACGAGGTCAAGCTCCATCAATGGTGAATCTCCTTGGCACCGAAATGAGGCTTTTGAAGATTTGAAAAGATAGAAGTGTAGAGCTTGCTCCAACTAGAAGAATGGTGGTCTTGAAATTGAATTTGGACCATGGAGTTAGGAGTTACTAGCATTCAAAGATGGAGTTCTTGTGTGGAACTATAGCAAATCGTAAAAGAGAGAAAGAAGGAAGGTAGAAGACGGTGGGAAGTGGAGGAAATGAGAGAATGAAGTTTGGAGTCTACTTTTAGAAGATATTTATGTACTAAAGTAACTTTCTTCTTTTTACTTACTTTTCCTTCCTTTCTTTAATTGTTTTTTTTACATGGTGGTGACTCACCTTAATAAAACCGGCCCCCATCATTTACTTAGGGGTGTTTTGGTCTTAGTTGACCAATTAAATTACTTATAATAACATATGTTACAAACCAGCTTATAATAGTTACTATTCACCAAAACAAGGCATATATGAAATTTTTGATTTCTCATTGATCTAGACTTCCAAATGTGATACTAAGTAGTAAACATATTAATTAAAGAGTAATGATGGACATTTTGCCATTCAAAACTCATTTACACGACAATTTTTCAAAAATGTGCTTTAAGACTCCTTAAAGCACATTTTGTGTTTTAACTTGTTTTCAAGCTTGGTTTTCTTTGGTAATTGATTTAATATGTTCATTAACATATTTAAAGGTATAGGTATGACCATTAGGTCTTATACAAATTTATCCCAAGCTTAGCACATTTTTGCTCTTATTGACTTTAAGGTATATTCTTGTGTTTTGTTTGGTTTAACTGTCTACCAAAGTTTCCTAAGGACTTAATTAGCCTTGTTAAATCATAATTGAATATTATTAATTCTTGGTAGGCTCTTTGGGTCCTAACCAAGTTCACTCCTAGCTTAGAGCATGTTTTGCTCAAACTGTATCTTAGTGCTTTATTGCATTTTACTATGGTTTAAATTGTTCACTGATGTCTCTAAGGCACTTTTTAGCCTTTACATACCATAGTTTAATATTTAAACCACATATCAAGGTTTGGGGTATTTCAACAACCATTTGAAAAAAGAAAAGATAGATGACTCATGACTTCTGATCAATTTAGTGCTTTCAACACATGTGTGCGCGCTCCTTGACAAACTTGAGATCGGCCTGTGAATAAGTATTGAGAAGAAATCAACAAGCTGCACGCGAGATTTATAAAAGCAATTAAGTACACCATTTAAACTTATCCAAACATGCACATATAGTTAAAATCACCAATTCAAACACAAAAGTACTATAATACGTACCTGAGAAGAAATTTCCAATTCGCTAGACAATTGTTACCTCTGTTGAAGATGGAAGTACCGACGGTCATGATGATTCTTCTACTGATACAAAAGAGACAGAAGAAGAAAAGCGTGATACAAAAGAGACAGAGGCAGATATAGATGAAAAGATGAATGAGAACTCAGAAACAGAGAGGTTGGAGAAATTGGCTAAAAAGTTAAGTGAGGCTGCCACGAAGTAGAGTTCAGTGGAGATTAACGAATTACTGGCCCACTTCATGACCTTGAATGAAGAAAACGGTTTTCTAGAATAGTTGTATGAGGAGGAGAAGAGGAAACTTAGTCGATTATATGGTGGCATGGGGGACTATATGAAGATAAAGTGGTACCAGATCGCCCGGTTGATGAGTTTCATGACTTATGGATGGAAACGGAGGTGGAGAAGCTAGGCACTTCTCCATCTTCAGTTTCGATTGGATTCACATCTTCTTTCAGTTTTGAACATCGATAGGTCTGAGAAATCTTTAAACACTAGGACATGAGTGTCTGTAGATTGCATGCAGTCATTTGGAATACTAGCCACACACTATTGATGTGGGGTGCATCGTATCTTTTAAAAAAAAACTAGATGAAGGTCCCTTGGCAATTAAAAATATTGAGAGATTCCCCCTAAGTAGGATTCCCCCCGAGTTTGCTTGTTAAGCGTCTTTAACAAATGATAGCAATAAGTGACAACTTTTATGCACAATAAATGATAGCTTTTATGTTATACTGTAACCTTAGTAGAAAACTTTCTAATATGGTTATAGTATAACATAAAAGCTGTCACTTATTGTGCATAAAAGCTATCACTTATTGCTATCAAGAAACAAATGATAGCAATAAGTGACAGCTTCTATGCACAATAAGCGACATCTACAGTATAACATAAAAGCTATCATTTATTGTGCATAAAAGCTGTCACTTATTGCTATCATTTGTTAAAGACGCTTAACAAGCAAACTCGGGGGGAATCCTACTTAGGGGGAATCTCTCAATATTTTTAATTGCCAAGGGACCTTCATCTAGTTTTTTTTAAAAGATACGATGCACCCCACATCAATAGTGTGTGGCTAGTATTCCAAATGACTGCATGCAATCTACAGACACTCATGTCCTAGTGTTTAAAGATTTCTCAGACCTATCGATGTAACACCCCTAAAACCGGCCTAAGAGTTAAGGGTATTACACGCCGCGTATTACTACCTAATAACGCAAGGCTCTAAAACACTCAAATGCAATAAAGGCCCAAAACAGAGTTTCCATAAACATTGTAAACCAGAGTACCCAAATATAGCGGAAGTAATACAAAAACCCAATTACATAACCAAACAGAAACAGAGGTCTAAACAGAGTAAGACCCGAAGGCTACAAGTCTGAGTACGAATATCAAATAACAAAGAGCTGAAACATAAGCTAAGCTCCAGAAACCGAATAAGAGACCCTTGCTGATCAATCTGCAAAATGTTAAAAGTAGGGGAGTGAGCACACAACTATGCCCAGTAAGCAGCAACCGTCATCAGTAAGGTTGCTCAAAACAATTGAAATCAGAAGGAGAAGGTAAACATTACATCCACATTTCCAAATAATCAGAAGCCTTCAGAAACAGAACAGAGTGGAACACAAGGGTTCCCATTTCAGAAACAATCCGAGCTCTTAAACAGAAAGGGACAAAACACAATGCACACTCAGAAGGGTCGAAGACCCATAGACCATAACAGGTCTCTCGACAACGCAGAAATGACTCTAATGAGCCAAAGGGTTCGTCAACCCCACAAAACAGAAAGGGAATGACCCACACTCAGAACGACGTCTACATGGTATACCACGGAATAGCTCGACCCAGCCATTCACGGCTCAGAAACAAAGTGTAATGTCCCAAAACAGAAAGATTGCATAACCAGAAGCAAACTTGCATTTAAACGTGTCCACACACTCATAAATCAGTAGTAAAGATCATAAGGAATCCAACGCCGCAGACGGCACTCAAATCAGAGTTCAAACGAAGAAGTTACGCTGAAAACAGAGGGGTGTCCGAACTTGTGTCCGGACGTCGAAGTTCGGACACAGGTCGAGACTCAGAAACCAGAGATTGTCAAATGTCCGAACTTGTGTCCGGACATCAATGTTCGGACACAAGTCGAATTGAAAACAGACAGAGAATTTCAGAGTGTCCGAACATCGAAGCTCGGACCGATGTTCGGACGGGTTTTACGGAAAAAGTTACGCGGAGTGTCCGAACATCAATGTTCCGACTGATGTTCGGACATATCCCGAGTTTGAAATTCAGAAGGGCAAAACACACTGTCCGAACTTCAAAGCTCGGACCGAAGTTCGGACAGTGCGAAAACTGCATTTTCCAGACGACGATCAGAGCAGAAACTTAGACAAAAACATCACCACGAATTGTCAAACTGCTACACACACCAAATCACAGAGAAATGCAGAGAACCATGGGGTTTTAGCCATTCGAAAACGCCACATAATCGCAAAGGAAAACACACACGAAATCAGAGAACAATCCTTGCAATACCCCATGGCTGAACTTCCAAACCGAATCGAGCAACCACCTACCTCGTTGATCAGCAGAAACCACAACGATTTGAGACAGCAGGCGCAATCCACGCAGAACCACAATCCGGTACAGACCAACAGCCACTGAATTCCACAATCAAAGCCCAGAAATCAGAAAATACTCGAAGAACCTAGAACCATTCAAGACCCAAAATCTGTAACACAAACCTGGAATCGACGGTCCCGAAACCACCACCTGATCGACTACGACAGTCCCGACCGGAACCCCAATTGACCACCAAGCACAACCACTGATTAACCACGAAAAAGATCCAGAAATCAGAAACTCGAGAGGAAGAAGGAGGCCAATAAAATCCACGATTCTGCCAGACAAACCTGATGACGACGAGAGGAGAATTCAGCAACGAAGATCTTCAATCCGGTTGCAGCAGCGGCAATCCCCGAACTTAACAAATCAGAATTGAGAGAGAGAAGAAGAAGAGAGAGAGTAACTGTCGCTCTGAAGACTGAGACTGCACGCTCCCACGATTCAAACTGGCACCCTTAATCGATCGGGGATTAGGGAAAGGAAAAAGAAATAAATAAGTAAATCCTTTACTTATTATCAAATAATCTGTTTACCTTAATTAGCAGGGGTAATGACCTCCTCGCCCTTGGCAATTAAAAGAATACCACCGGTGTCCTAACTGACAGCAAGAGATTTAAATCCAACTTAGAATAACATAGTAACTGATATAATATAAGGTTGCAATTATACGGGTCATAACATCACCTCCCCCTTAAAAGAATTTCGTCCTCGAAATTGACTCACCTCACTGATCGAAAAGGGAGGGAAACTTGGCACGCAGCTCATCCTCGAGCTCCCAAGTCGCTTCACGTTCCGACTGATTGACCATTGAACCTTAACCATAGGCATGGTCTTACTACGGAGCTGACGAACGTCTCTAGCCAAAATACGGGTGGGTACTGCCTCATAACTGAAGTCCTCTCTCAACTGAAGCTGACTATGGTCGATCACATGAGACGGATCATGCAGGTACTTCCTCAACATCGAGACATGAAAAACACTGTGGACAGCAGACAAGGATGGAGGTAAAGCCAGACGGTAAGCCACAGGGCCAATCCTCTCTAGAATCTCAAAAGGTCCTACAAATCTCGGGCTAAGCTTCCCACGCTTCCCAAAACGGACAACTTCCCTGACCGGCGACACTCGCAGATAGACGTGATCACCAACATCAAACTCAAGCGGCCTGCCTCTGGTCTGCATAACACTTCTGTCTACTCTGAGCAACAAGCAAACGCTCTCGAATCACCCTGATCTTCTCTACTGCACCCTGCACCAACTCAGGTCCAACCAAGACCCTCTCCTTCAGGTCATCCCAACAGATGGGAGACCTGCACCTCCTACCGTACAACGCTTCAAACGGAGCCATACCAATGCTCGCCTGAAAGCTATTATTGTAGGCAAACTCGATCAGAGTCACGTGCTGATCCCAGCTACCTCCAAAATCCAGGACACATGCGCGAAGCATGTCCTCCAGAACCTGATTAGTCCTCTCTGTCTGGCCATCCGACTGAGGATGGTAGGCTGAACTGAAAGCTAAATTCGTACCCAGAGCCTGATGCAAACTGCGCCAAAATCTAGACACGAAACGGGGGTCACGATCAGAAACTATAGTAGTAGGCACACCATGCAGTCTCACTATCTCATCGAGATACAGACGAGCTAGACGCTCCAAACTGAAGGTCTTCCTCACAGGCAGAAAATGGGCGGACTTCGTCAGACGATCAACTATCACCCATACGGCATCACAACCCGAAGGAGTCCTAGGCAACCCCATGACAAAATCCATCCCCACACTCTCCCACTTCCACTCAGGAACGGGAAGGGGCTGAAGCAAACCCGCTGGCCTCTGGTGCTCAGCCTTCACCTGCTGACAGGTCTGGCACTTCGAAACAAACTCAGAGATGTCACGCTTCATCCCAGACCACCAGAACGACTCTCTGAGATCTCGATACATCTTCACCCCTCCTGGGTGAACTGAATATGGCGCTCCGTGAGCCTCCTGAAGGATCTCCCTACGCAGAACTGCATCGTCGGGCACACACACTCGGCCTCTGAAGCGCAGACAACCATCACTAGAGACACTGAAGTCTGAGTTCTGCTCTGAAGGCAGCCCCTCTCTGATCCGACTCAAAGCTGAATCCGACTCCTGACCAACTCTGATCCTGTCGACCAACGAAGACTGAACCTGAAGTGCTGCTATCACACTGGCACTGGCTGGTCTGACTACCCAGACGCCCATACGCTGAAGCTCTAAGGCGGACCTCTGAACTCCTGTCAAGGCACAAGCTACACCCGGAGCACCTCTCCGACTCAAAGCGTCTGCCACAACATTCGCTCTACCCGGGTGGTAGAGGATCTCCAAATCGTAGTCATGAAGTAGCTCCAACCATCTCCTCTGTCTCAAGTTCAGCTCCTTCTGAGTGAACAAATACTTGAGACTCTTGTGGTCCGTGTAGACCTTACACGACGCCCCATACAGATAATGTCTCCAAATCTTCAGCGCGAAAACCACAGCTGCCAACTCCAGGTCGTGGGTAGGGTAGTTCTTCTCATAAGGCTTAAGCTGTCGAGAGCCATAAGCCACTACCTTACCCTGCTGCATCAAAACACATCCTAGTCCCTTATGGGACGCATCACAGAAGACCTCGAAGCCCTCGGTCCCAGATGGCAGAGTCAGAATCGGTGCTGTCGTCAACCTCTTCTTAACCTCCTGGAAGCTCTGCTCGCAAGCCTCGCTCCACTCGTACTTGATCTCCTTCCTCAACAGACGGGTCAGTGGGGATACAATCTTAGAGAACCCCTCAATGAACTTCCGGTAATACCCAGCTAACCCAAGGAAACTGCGGATCTCAGCGACATTCGTGGGCCTCGCCCACTCCATCACAGCTCTAATCTTCTCTGGGTCTACTGAGATGCCGTCCTTCGAGACCACATGTCCCAAGAACACTACACGGTCGAGCCAGAAGTCACACTTCTTCAGCTTAGCATACAGTTCACGATCCTTCAACGTCTTCAGAACAATCCTCAGATGCTCCTCATGCTCCTCTGCGCTCTTGGAGTACACCAAGATGTCATCTATGAAGACCACTACAAACTGATCCAGATAGGGTTTGAAGACCCGGTTCATCATATCCATGAAGACTGAGGGGGCATTAGTCAAACCAAACGGCATAACTAGGAACTCGTAATGACCATAACGAGTCCTAAAGGCGGACTTAGGCACATCCTCGGCCTTAATCCTCAACTGATGGTAGCCTGAACGAAGATCGATCTTCGAGAACACTGTGGCGCCCGCCAACTGGTCAAACAGGTCATCTATGCGCGGAAGGGGATAGCGGTTCTTGATGGTCACCTTGTTCAGCTCTCTATAGTCGATGCACAATCTGAAAGTCCCATCCTTCTTCTTCACAAATAGCACTGGCGCTCCCCAAGGCGAAACACTAGGACGAATGAAGCCCATATCCAGCAACTCCTGAAGCTGGACCTTCAGCTCCTTCAGCTCCGCCGGGCTCATACGGTAAGGGGCCCTAGAGATGGGCTGAGTCTCTGGCGCTGAATCAATGATGAACTCCACCTCCCTCACTGGTGGTAGTCCGGGCACGTCATCCTGGAAAACCTCAGGGAACTCTCTGACGACCGGGATGCTCTCCAAGCTGGATCCCTCACGCACCTCTGACAGATAGCACAAGAATCCCTGGCAGCCCTTCCTCAAGAAGGCTGCCTGCATCGCAGACACAATCATAGGCGCACACGGGACTGCATTCCCAGCAAAGACAAAACGGCTCCCGCCTGGCAATTCAAACACTACTCTCCTCGCTGCACAGTCTATATGGGCATGGTGCTCTGCTAGCCAGTCCATGCCCAGGATCACATCAAAACAGGTCATCCGCATCGGGATGAGGTCAGCATAAAAAGTCTTGTCCCTAACTGCTATGGGACAAGTCTTACACACAGAATTCAGCACACAAGGGGCAACCCCACCTAATGGACTACTCACACACAGGTCTACCTCACTAGGCATAGCAGTCAGTCCAAGGTCACCCAACAAATCAGAACAGATAAAGGAGTGTGTAGCTCCAGAGTCAAACAGACAAAAGACATCCTGAGAATGGATCTGAAGGATACCTGAGACGACGCGATCACCAGCACGATCACGCTCTCCGCCATAGCATACACTCGGGCCTGAGTCTGAGGCTTCTTCTGGTCGGACTCGCCCCTGAATCTGAACCGTGCCTCTATCTCCTGAGCCTCTACCGGATGCCTGAGGGCACTGAGCGATCGGTGCTCCATCGACCCGCACTTAAAGCAGGCACCAGTCTTCTTGTAGCACTCCCTACCAGGATGAGAGTGACCACAAGATCCACACTTCGCCCCAGCTGACGAAGATGAAGAAGCTCCCCGGACGATCTCCATATGACTGCTTCTTCTGAGGAGCAGCCTCCTTCTTCTGAGGCTCTTAGCACGCCTCTTCCCCTTGTGGTCCTTGCCAGCCTGTCTGCCCCTGATGTCGGCCTCTACCAGCAAAGCAACATCTGCCACATCCCTGAAGGTCCGGTGACGAAGGGGTGTCACAGCGGACCTGATATCCGGTCTGAGCCCACTCTCGAACTTACGGGCCTTCTCATGCTCATCTGGCTCCGAAGCATACTTCGAGAGCGTCACGAACTTCCTCACGTACTCCTCGACTGACATGTCTCTCCCCTGGCGCAGCCGGTTGTACTCGTTGATTTTCTGATCCTTGTAGACATCCGGATAGAACTGCTTGTTGAACTCCAAGCAGAACTGATCCCAAGTCCAAGGCTGGGGATGCCTACCCATCACCATGCGCCACCACTCCTTCGCCTCCCCCTTAAAGAGGAACGTGGTGAAGTCCACCTTCTGGTCATCCTCTGACCCCATCACTCTCAGCAGGTCCTCGACCTCAGTAATCCAATGGCTCGCCTCCTGAGGATCACCACAGCCGTCGAAGGAAGGCGGCTTCAGCTTCATAAACTCTTGAAGGGCTCTGACTCGGCCTCCCACAGCATTTGCCCCTGCTGGGCCTACTCCACCAGCTCCTCCACCAGCTCCCCCAGCAGCTGCAGCCATCGTCTGCATCAACTGTGCCACAAACTGCTGTACTGCATCCGCAGCATCTCCCCGAGGGGTCACTGGTGCTCTACGAGGAGGCATTTTGAGATACACAAATCCAAAACTTGTAAGAACTGACTCACACTTCAACAATTGCCACAACTGAACCTCACACAAGCAAACACAACCACAGACCCTAAAGAAAGCCAAACTTGGCTCTGATACCACTAAATGTAACACCCCTAAAACTGGCCTAAGAGTTAAGGGTATTACACGCCGCGTATTACTACCTAATAACGCAAGGGTCTAAAACACTCAAATGCAATAAAGGCCCAAAACAGAGTTTCCATAAACATTGTAAACCAGAGTACCCAAATATAGGGAAGTAATACAAAAACCCAATTACATAACCAAACAGAAACAGAGGTCTAAACAGAGTAAGACCCGAAGGCTACAAGTCTGAGTACGAATATCAAATAACAAAGAGCTGAAACATAAGCTAAGCTCCAGAAACCGAATAAGAGACCCTTGCTGATCAATCTGCAAAATGTTAAAAGTAAGGGAGTGAGCACACAACTATGCCCATAAGCAGTAACCGTCATCAGTAAGGTTGATCAAAACAATTGAAATCAGAAGGAGAAGGTAAACATTACATCCACATTTCCAAATAATCAGAAGCCTTCAGAAACAGAACAGAGTGGAACACAAGGGTTCCCATTTCAGAAACAATCCGAGCTCTTAAACAGAAAGGGACAAAACACAGTGCACACACTCAGAAGGGTCGAAGACCTATAGACCATAACAGGTCTCTCGACAACGCAGAAATGACTCTAATGAGCCAAAGGGTTCGTCAACCCCACAGAACAGAAAGGAAATGACCCACACTCAGAACGACGTCTACATGGTATACCATGGAATAGCTCGACCCAGCCATTCACGGCTCAGAAACAAAGTGTAATGTCCCAAAATAGAAAGATTGCATAACCAGAAGCAAACTTGCATTTAAACGTGTCCACACACTCATAAATCAGTAGTAAAGATCATAAGAAATCCAACGCCGCAGACGGCACTCAAATCAGAGTTCAAACGAAGAAGTTACGCTGAAAACAGAGGGGTGTCCGAACTTGTGTCCGGACGTTGAAGTTCGGACACAGGTCGAGACTCAGAAACCAGAGATTGTCAAATGTCCGAACTTGTGTCCATACATCAATGTTCGGACACAAGTCAAATTGAAAACAGATAGAGAATTTCAGAGTGTCCGAACATCAAAGCTCGGACCGATGTTCGGACGGGTTTTACGGAAAAAGTTACGCGGAGTGTCCGAACATCAATGTTCCGACTGATGTTCGGACATATCCCGAGTTGAAATTCAGAAGGGCAAAACACACTGTCCGAACTTCAAAGCTCGGACGAAGTTCGGACAGTGCGAAAACTGCATTTTCCAGACGACGATCAGAGCAGAAACTTAGACAAAAACATCACCACGAATTGTCAAACTGCTACACACACCAAATCACAGAGAAATGCAGAAACCATGGGTTTTAGCCATTCGAAAACGCCACATAACCGCAAAGGAAAACTCACACGAAATCAGAGAACAATCCTTGCAATACCCATGGCTGAACTTCCAAACCGAATCGAGCAACCACCTACCTCGTTGATCAGCAGAAACCACAACGATTTGAGACAGTAGGCGCAATCCACGCAGAACCACAATCCGGTACAGACCAACAGCCACTGAATTCCACAATCAAAGCCCAGAAATCAGAAAATACTCGAAGAACCTAGAACCATTCAAGACCCAAAATCTGTAACACAAACCTGGAATCGACGGTCCCAAACCACCACCTGATCGACTACGACAGTCCCGACCGGAAACCCCAATTGACCACCAAGCACAACCACTAATTAACCACGAAAAAGATCCAGAAATCAGAAACTCGAGAGGAAGAAGGAGGCCAATAAAATCCACGATTCTGCCAGACAAACCTGATGACGACGAGAGGAGAATTCAGCAACGAAGATCTTCAATCCGTTTGCAGCGGCAATCCCCGAACTTAACAAATCAGATTGAGAGAGAGAAGAAGAAGAGAGAGAGTAACTGTCGCTCTGAAGACTGAGACTGCACGCTCCCACGATTCAAACTGGCACCCTTAATCGATCGGGGATTAGGGAAAGGAAAGAGAAATAAATAAGTAAATCCTTTACTTATTATCAAGTAATCTGTTTACCTTAATTAGCAGGGGTAATGACCTCCTCGCCCTTGGCAATTAAAAGAATACCACCGGTGTCCTAACTACAGCAAAGATTTAAATCCAACTTAGAATAACATAGTAACTGATATAATATAAGGTTGCAATTATACGGGTCATAACAATCGATGTTCAAAACTGAAAGAAGATGTGAATCCAATCGAAACTGAAGATGGAGAAGTGCCTAGCTTCTCCACCTCCGTTTCCATCCATAAGTCATGAAACTCATCAACCGGGCGATCTGGTACCATTTTATCTTCATATAGTCCCCCATGCCACCATATAATCGACTAAGTTTCCTCCTCATATAACTATTCTAGAAAACCGTTTTCTTCATTCAAGGTCATGAAGTGGGCCAGTAATTCGTTAATCTCCACTGGACTCTACTTCGTGGCAGCCTCACTTAACTTTTTAGCCAATTTCTTCAACCTCTCTGTTTCAGAGTTCTCATTCATCCTTTCATCTGTATCTGCCTCTATCTCTTTTGTACCATGTTTTTCTTCTTCTGTCTCTTTTGTATCAGTAGAAGAATCATCATGATTGTCGGTACTTTCATCTTCAACTGAGGCAGCAACCGTCTCCATCGGCCAAATTCATCTGACTTCTTATCCGATTTTCTCTGTGATGTTTCAGTGCTGTCCAGTTCTGATTGTTCGATCTACTGAAGCTTCCACAACATATATACTAGTCAGAGGTGACTAAAGGAATCGAAAAGGAGAGAAGAAAGGCCGTGAAGGAAAATAAAGTTGGTGGGCCCGTCTGAGTTCAATTTTTTTATTATAGGTTGATGACGATTGAAGGTCATAGGCGCTGGCCAAAAAATGTAAAGGGATACTAAAATAATAACTACAAGAAATTAAGAAGCTGTAAGTAGCTAGAGGTCTCTAATATGGCCAATGGTGGTCATATAGATTTCCAAAACATTAGAGGGTTAATTGGAATGCCTAACTTGACCGGATGACAAATCTGGGAAGAATGTGAAGGAACTTAAATTTTTGATGTTGGTATTGGTAGAAATGTAGATAAACTTCTGGGTGGATGTTAAGGTAAAAGCAATATGGGGAAGGGGACGTCAGGCAAGCTGCCGTAATGCTATGTCTTTGTAACTAATTAATACATCCCATGGTCATCTAATATTTGCACCCTAGGTTATACTATAATATAATATAGCATTAATTAATACACCTTATACTCATCTAACCAAATTAATTTCGCCATATATAACCACATGGCTATATTTGTATGCATGCCGAAACGCATTATATTTGACGCCTAATAAACACATTAATTCCCAAGTCCATTAATTGTACAACCAACAAGTAAAAATCAGCACATAGTACAACAATATGCGCGCCTGATTAATAACAATCAACACATAGTAAAAACCAGCAAGTCCATTGGTATGCATGCAAAATTATTCCCAAACACACATACACTTTATTTCACGCCTTTAATCCCAAACAAATAGAGTATATATGTTCCTGATTAACAAGTTTGGTTTGCAAGCACACATAGGTTAACAACAAATGCGCGCGCCACCGTTTGGTTTGCATGCAAAATTATTCCCAAACAATACACACACAATATATTTCACGCCTTTTAATCCCAAACAAACAGAGCATGTATTTTCCTGATTAAGAAGTTTGGTTTGCAAAATTATCTCATCAGCACAAGAATAGAGCTGAAAGATCTAGCGCGCATGTATGTTGTTCCTTTCGCTAGTTGGGGTTGTAATCTAGAGGCGCCGCCGTGCGTGCGACGGGGCATGTATGTTCCTGTTCGTGCAATTTTGCAAAATTAAAATTAATTACCGATCGAAAGAGTATAATATATGAAAATAAGGATCGATAGGCATATATGTATACTGTTCGCAGCTCAATATTACCGATAGCGAGAGAGCTCGAGGCGCCGATTGATATTGACGCATGCATGTGCCTGCCTTCATCACCAGTTGGCCACCGGGTTGCAGAGATTAGAAGCTAGAATATTGATGAAGATGGCGAGCACAAATATTGGAAGAAAGGGGAAGAGAAGAGGCGTCGCGGCGGAATCAAAATGAATTTCTGGGATGGTTTCGATTGAGAATCTAGAGAGCTTAGCGTGTTTACAGAGAGCGTTTACAGAGAGTGGTATGGGAAAAGTCGCAATTTGATTGGTGAGAAGACTGGACGGGAGGGCGAAAATAGTTTTATAATTAATTTAGGTAACATAAAAAACGCTTCACTTAAGAAGCGTTCTTTATGCTTATGTTATCGCGCCCAAACACATAAAAAACGCTTCCTTCCTCAAGCGTTTTTTATACGTGTCTCTTAAAGAATGATTATTTACAAAGCGTTGTTTTTGACTTTGGGCATGATAACAAAAACAACGCTTTGTAAGCAAAGCGTTGTTTAAGATGTCCGACCTATGATAAAAAAATGATTTACAATATAACCGTTGTTAAAGGGGCGTTGTATATTCTTTTTTTTTTCCAGCAGTGTGGGTTAAAATCTCAAAGCATTTTAATTGATTTGAGCCACTTTTGGTGGAGAGAGAGAGAGCTTATAGAGGGCTTAGGAGCCTTTGAGAATTAGGAAAATGCCTCTGAAGCTAGCCTAGCTATCCCTGACACTTCAGAATGTGCCGATCGAACTGGGAATCATTACCGCTTGACCAAACTACCTTTTAAGTACCTATGCCTTAAGATACTCTCTTCCGGGGGTTAAAATTTTGGGTATAACAGATTGCCCCCATCAGCTTGTCTTTGTAATGAGAATGAAAAGACTGGTTAATGATTGAGTGATGCTAAAAAATTTTGAGTAGTAGTGAAGAATGAATTAGATTTCTGTTGAAAGTCTAATGATTGTGTTGTGCTACCATGAGGCGCTAGCTACCTGGGAAATGAGTTGAACTGAGAGAAAGGTGTAATTAACTGAGTATTGAAGGTGTCGAAAACCTATGAGTAGAATGCATATATGAGAATTGTGTGTATGACATACTGTTGGAGATGATAAGTGTATGACGTGCGAATGAAGATGGTATGCAAATAATGCTCGGTGCATTTGGGGACCGAAACCCGTGCCAATGCTCCTGGTTGGACCCATGTGGACTTATTTCCATTGCCCCCTAAACCCGTGTGCAGGGATAACTCATGGTATAAACCCTGGGGACTTATTGCATTTGCCTACCATTCGTTGATCCCAAAATAAGTTAACATAACTAAGGAGGATTTATTGCATCACCTCGTCAACTTCTATAGCCAGGGCTTATGCGAGCCTGGGTTATGCAAATGGTATGGAATGTTTGATGATGCAATAAGCAAGGTAGGGCTTATGTGTGCCTAAGGATGATTTTAGGAAAGGTAGGGCTTATGTGTGCCTAAATGGAACTGCTAGGTAGGGCTTATGTGCGCCTAAGGATGATTTATATGCAAGGAAGGGTTTATGTGTGCCTAGGGATGACTTTATGCAGGTAGGGCTTATGTGTGCCTAAATGGAAATCCTAGGTAGGGCTTATGTGTGCCTAAGGATGATTTCTATGCAAAGGGCTTATGTGTGCCTAGGGATGACTTTATGGAAGGTAGGGCTTATGTGTGCCTAACTGGAAATGGTAGGTAGGGCTTATGCGTGCCTAAGGATGATTTCTATGCAAGGAAGGGCTTATGTGTGCCTAGGGATGACTTTATGGAAGGTATTTATTATGTGTTCCTAAATGGAAATGCTAGGTAGGGCTTATGGGTGCCTAAAGTTTAGAAGTGAGATCCTAACTTGGATTATGCAATGATAATGGTCTGATGAAAATCGATTGTGAAAATGCTAAACATGACTATGATGAAGTGTATACAGAAAGTGGTAAGATGCAATCAAAGTGCTAGTGAGGATCAAATATTGTCCAAATCAAGGAAATTGTTGAAGAAAATGCCAAACATGGTGATGTGTGAGAAAAACTTTGTCTTTTGAAAAAGGAAAGTGAAATAATCATTTCCTGACTAAAGACTTCAGATTTGTAATTTGCTTCTTAAGAGGTGAACATGCCGCTGGTGGGAGTATGTGGTGTGAGTTATGGGGGTTTAGGGCTTTTGAGTAGTGGTTAGGAATTATGACTAGCATGTGGTGTATGATGTGGAGGTAAGGGCTTATGTGGGCCTGTGGTGTATGATGTGGAGGTAAGGGCTTATGTGTGCCTGTGATGGGATGGTGGTGGTGATGTTTGAGCCTTTGGGTTTCAATTATGCTCACAATTGTTGGAACCAACAATTGCCCTCAGTATTTTTCCTTAAGGCAATATGAGATTTAAAGCTTATGGCAATCGATCGGGATGATCGATTGCCCCCAGTATTTTCTTCGATTAAACGTGCAAACGAGTCTTGTCCTCACGAGGTCAAGGCTTATGTTTTGATGTGGTGCTTCCTAATCTACACTCGATGTGTTTGATGCTGCACTCGTTTCTTGTTTTCAGTCAAAACTTCTAGACCATTGAATTTGATATTTGATAGATTTACGCATTCGATCTGTTACTTTCACGTGATTAGATACACAACTATCAAGTCGGAAGTCTTTAAAGCTTGTAGCATGGCTATGGGGTGTAATAAATGACAATGGGATCATTGGAGGAATGTTTGAGGTATGTGGAGCTTAAAGGGGTGACCAAAGTTGTAACTTGTGTCTTCTCTTGGATTCGGCCTTCCAACTCTTGATGTTATTTGGCTGCTTCATGTTGACTTTGTTTTCGAGCTTTGGACTTGGAACTTTTGAAGTCATCCTTTACACCATTTCTCTCATTTTTTGTCATTCGGATTTCTTCGAGGCATTTTAGGTTTGCCCCTTTCTCAACGTTTTTTTACTTTACCTTCAGGGTTCTTGTGTCTCCCGGTTTTGAGCTTTGAGAGCTGTTTTGGTGTGAGCTCTTTGGATCTTGTGTCACTCTGGGACCTTTTATGGATCGCTTCATCATGCTGGTAGCGTCTTTGCTTCTTTGGACTGATGAAAGTGTTACCTGAGATTTGGGCTCCTCGCTTCCTTTGGTCACCGGGTCGGTTATTCATCACGGGCTGGCTTGTTTTGTGGAGCTTTGTAATATCAAAAAGGGATATAAGAAAGGCTTAGCGGGGGTGCCTAGGGTTTAATTCTAGGGTTCACAAGCTTTTTGGCTGTGTGGTGTTGTACCTAGGTGCTTCGTCATTCCTGATAGTTGTGTATCCGTTCTTTGTTACTTTTCACAGGTCTAAGCGTAAATTTACAAAGTATCTCCTTCGGTCGGAGTTATGCCGTTTACCTTACATTTGAATGTGGTCTCACCGGAGTCGTGTAAAAATGACACACTCGTTCACTCATGGTTTTTATGCTCAAGACACTCTAGCAAATTTTTCACTCAGAGACTTGTTCATACATTTAAATGAAAGATTAAAGACGACGAACCTAAACTCAGATTGCCCCCATTATTGATTTGAGGTTTATGACAACAATTTTTACAAGTGTGTACTTGGAACCGCTTTCTGAGTTGCTTGGATGTTCTTTGATAAGCTGTGGTGTTTGAACGGACATGTTCATCCTTTTAGAAACAAAAGACAAGTCGTTCTGTTCCGTTGTCGAAAAATGACTATTTCGTGATCCCCTTTTTTGACAAGACGTGAGTATTCATCATTTTTTTTTGTTTTTTTGTTTTTTTAATTCACAAAAATTATGAAAATGGAACTATGCTCTTATTCATGAATGAAAATATAACTTTGGAAATTACAAACTCATAAAAACTACCAAAAATGATTAAGGAAATCAACTACTACAAAAGTTGAAAGACAACTAATCAAGAAAAGAAAGTTAATGAAGTGAATAAGATAGCAATCTCTAATCAGCTGAATTGTCTGGTGCCAACGCATTGAAGACTCGAGCTCTCGACCGTCGGGACACCATTGAGATGACTGTGATCGTCTTCCTTCTGAACCTGGAGTAGGCTTCGTAAAACGTCTGAACTAGGAATGCCTACGAGTTATGTATGAGGTACCCGGGCCTGAATCTTTCCCCAAACTGAGAGTGAGGTGGATGGGCTAGAGTGATTCCTAGACTAGAATAGATGTGTGGGTCTGAGTACCCTTAATCTGGAAGTGAAGCAAACAGGCTGAAGGGAGCCATATGGACTATGAATGAGCCACTGGGCCGAAAGAGAAACTTTGAAGTCTAAGATTCGTTTGACGTTCTTGTTGGGCCTTGACGCTAGAAACTAAAATGAATGAGTTGCAAAATCTATCTTGAATTCGAATGGGCTGAAACCTAAACAAATGGTTTTGAGTGGGCCTAAAAGGATGGATACCTAGATCTATGATTTTGGGCCAGGGCCCGAACAAAAAGTTTACCTAGATTAGAGTGAGCCTTTAGGCCGAATTGTTTTGAGAATTTGGTATCTGGGCTAGAATGTGTTTGGGCAAGAAGTAAAGTGTAACACCCCTCTCGGTAAACACGTAATAATCCCTCTTGTAGCATAATTAAACACGTCTCACAACGGAAGTTATAACAATAAATATCCTTACACGGGTGTCACATGCCATCACTCGCCCATGCAAGTAAAGAAGCATATACGAAATACAGTAACTAAACAACGATAATAATAAAACTCCACAGTGATAACGAGATACCATCCTATACATCATACTGAGTCCAAAAGTCATATCGACGACAAGTGAGCGTCTAATCGTTCCCGAATATATACACCATCATCGTAGTGTAAACTGAAGTCTAACATAATATAGTACGAAGTTTCCGTGCGATTAATCAAAACAAAAGCCCTAACTACCCGGGTCCCGCACTTTGGCTTCAAAGTGATCAACAACCTGCAAAACGCCGTGGAGGCTCAGCGATAAACACTGAGTATGCTAGGTATGTATTTGGACCCTATTGGTCACTTAAGTCTTTATAGCCGTCTTTGCATTAGATTCGTTACATGCTGTACCGATTTACAAATTATATTGAATACCGTAAAAGACATAATTAAACACACAGCATTCACTACAATACACAATCATCATTTATATAAACAACAGGTAATAAAATCGAATGCGGTAAAACGTACAGCCGCTTTTAATGATCGATATACATTATTACAACCGGCCTCTCAGGCCCTCACATACCATCGTATTATAATTAACACTGTCGGGTGTCAAGTTAGGACATCCCGAAATAACTCACATGGACGGTCGTCCCACATACACACAAAGGTGCTCATAATGCCAAGGATCAGGAGATTGTGGGACTTTCACTTTACCTTTTTAAAGGCGTCCTTAAATGGGTGGAGCCTGGTACCAACAGTAGTACACTCTGTCTGACGATCTATGTAGGTTCATCAGGATTTAACAAGAGTAGACCCGATCCAGGCGTTAACTCTAGTGATCACTATGCGCAACCAGTAGCCAATGACTAGCTGGGTTTATCCATCAACACACTCACCAAGTCTCCATCCCTTTATTAATTTTAATCAATTACCTAAAGTATAGTCTTAGGTCTGGAGAATTCATTTATTACTTAGCTGCCCTGTGGGTCTTACACATACCTAGAAGTAATCTAGGTCGTATTCATGTTCGAGATCCATGCTCTAGAGACCGACATAGTCGTGTCTCGTACCTAAGTGTTTTACTTAGGTTAATATGTATATAATTATAATACTAAGTGTAATATATTAAGAACAACAGTTTCATCACATTGCTCATATATGTATGTTTATATAAGCCGATCTATAGTCGACGTAGTATTAGTCTGAAAGGATGTTCGCATATAATAGCAATAATGCGATAATAACAAACAGATATACAGATCAAACCACACATACATGCATATAATCACACACATAACATTGTTAAAACACATCAACATCGTTTGAACCCGAGGAAGCCCTCAGGACAATTCAGACCAAAACCGTCCACATACCGTACACCACAGACCAAGGATGCACAAAACCCTAAGCTCATCTGACGTCTTTGTCTGACGTATGATCTAAAATATTAATATCACTATGAGTCAATCCACATGACTAATTAAACTCGGTATTTCGGAATAACACTAATAATCTTGACATTTCATCCCCGGATATCAACAGTGTAACACCCTAACTCATAAACTGACAATAACTCATAAACCTTCATTCACATATATCAACATTGCAACGAAATTCTTACAACAATTGGTGTTACCACCGTTAGTCACCCACATGACTAACTAGGCTTACTAAATACTCTAAGATCTAGCTACGGTCTGATGGACCCGAATATACCGAACCTTAGTGTATACTAAATCTTAACCAAATACATATTCTTAATACAAATATCTCACATCCTAATACACCATACTACATCTTATGCTATTTACTAGACGAGTGTACATGCACAACTTGTGTAACAAAAAGGAAAACAACCCGAAGTACTTCTACCCGATCCTACTCTCAGGATAGTCATCTTCTGTCATTCACCTGCAAAATTTAAATAGTTGCCCCCGAGGGGGTCAGCACCTTTGCTGGTACGATTCTCTTATAGCCCCCAAGCTAACGGGGCTACGACGACTACTTGTCAATAGCATGCGGTTGGTTAATAACACAACATAAATAAGAAGTGCAATAAACACCACACCACATATGAACAATTATAGTTCAAACACAACGAACGACTTAAAAGCGTTCCTCAAGTAAGTGAGTTAATCTTTTAACTCCTTAAGATATGATTTCCTTACTCTCAATCCAAGTCTTATCTTATTACAAGTCTTATCTCAGTCTCATTATACCAACCGTCTTTAATTAGAATTGGTTGCATCTTAACTTAATGTTTATCTTTGTCAGGTCAAAAGTAACCCTAGGCAATGAGCTATTAACTCCATTAGTTAAATAAACAACTTATCTTAAATTTGGGATTTAGGTGATCCCACCGCACCATCTTAATCTTGCCTCCCACCTTGAACTGTAATCCAAGGTGGCTGAGTCGACATTCGACTCTAGGCAACAAGTCTGAAGACAAGTCTCAAAGGAAGTTGGACCAACTATAGGTACCAACCCCCTACCAATAACATGCATGCCCGGCACTATTCCGGATTCCTCACCCCTAAGTCCTAGTTAGTAGAAGTCTCGAAGACAATGTTTGTTAGTTAAACCTCTCTCGGTTATTAACAAATGAATATTAGGGGGTGTTTCCTTTTCTCACACAATTCTTTACTAAACACTATTAGCAAGTTCTCAAGGTAAGTTGTGTTAGTTGCAAACAACACACAATAATACAATAAACCGGTTGCATGCTTTATCTTGCTTAGTCGGAACACATAAACAAATAGCACACAAGCCGAGGGACACCTCGTTAGCAAGCAGGCTACAAGAAAACCATACTGTACACCGTAGGTCGTTTTGGTTGCCTATTCTTGAAATACCCCATAATTAAAAATAGTGATTAATTAGGCTAATAAGTAATTTAGAAGCTTAATTAAGTGTAAATAATCATGAGGGAACAAATCCCGAAGAAAACGGATCCTTAAAACGGATTAAAAACACTAACGAACCTTAAAGCACGTTTTTCGAGGTAACCCGGAAAACATGTCTTTAAGCGGGTCAAATAGACTCGTAACAATTTTGGTCAACTAAATAATCATTAATAAATATTAGTGAAGCTTTAGAACCAATAAAATCAATAAAAGAAATTAGTAAAAACTATCAAAAAACGGGAAGTTGTGGGGGAGAAACATAAATAGACCAAACTTATGTGTCCACTTTTAAAATAAGAAGTAGAGTGTGTGTGTGGGGGGCTGTGTGGTCCGATTTTTGACCCTCTCTCACACCCTCTCTTTACTTCCTTTTCATTTACAAAAGACAAGGAACTTAAAAAGCAATAAAGTAACAAGTCTACCTCACACTCTCTCTCTTCTATCCTCACATTCTCTTCACTCACGTATGCACACAGCCCTCCTCCTCTCTATTCTTCTTCCCCAGCCGATAGCCATGGAAGCTTGAGCAAACCCACAAAACACCAACTTCTCTCCTCTTGTTACTCCCTCAAATCTCCTCCAAAATTACAAAACTTGTACCATTGGAATCCTCTCATCAAGGAGAGTATTTCCCTCTTTCCAAAATTCGAAAACAAGAACTTTCATCTCCATGGGTATGGAGCATTTGGAGCTTCAAGACCACCACTAGAACCACCTTCCTCTCCTTGTTCTTTTGAGGTAAAAATCTTCTTGAAACTCCCTTGTTTTCTAGCCTTAAGGGCAAAACAAATTTGAGCTAAAACTCTTGCTTGATCCTTTTGTACCCAGCCATTTTGGCATTCTTGAAAGAGTGGAAAGATTATTCTTGAGCTGTTCCAAGCATTGCATAAACCCTTGGAAGGTAATACATCTCTAAACCCTAAAACTTACATTAAAAGCTTAAATAATGTTTAGGGTTAGTTTTTAGTATTGAAATGGTTTGTATGAATGGGTTGTAATGTTAGATTTGTTGAAGTACTATAACCGGTAGAGAGAGAGAGAGAGAGAGGAAGAAGGAAGAAGCAAGAGGAAGAAAAGAAAACTAGAAGAGAAACAAGGTAATGATACTCACCTTTGTGTAGCCTTATGTATATGTGTATGTAACAGATTTTAGAAGTTTGAAATGAGTAATGAAAATGACATTGGGTAGTAGTGTAATGTGTAGGAGAATTCAAATGCATAAAATTAAAAGAATGGTACAAGCTGTTTAAACTTTTTGGGATTGGTAACGTATGGTGCAGGAATGTTTTAAGAGTGTTTTAGATATTGGTATTGTGTATGGGGGAGCTTGTATATCCTGGTTGTTGAAAACAGGTGAGACAATGTAAATATGAATGAAACCAATGTGGTGAGAGTAATAAAATATAGGGGAGGATTGTCAAAATTTTACCTAGAAACTAGAATACTTATGAACTAGAAACTAGGTGGGAAATATGGTTGTAACAGATTTTGATTGGGTTAGTTAAGGGTAGATTGGAGAGGTAGTTAATGTAAGTAGTACTCTAAAGTTTTAGAATGACATTAGAAGAGGGAGATATAGAAGAGGAGTGTAAATGTCAAAATCTGTAGCAAAATACATTAAGGGGAGAAAACAATATAAGTTTGAAATGAAACTTGGAAATTATGTGTGTGAATTAGTATAAGATGTGTGTACAGAGTTAATGAATGAACTAAGGTGTATTAGGAGGTTTATTAGTGGTAAAAACATGTGGACTAAGTGTAGGAACAATGGGGAAGTAATGGTAAAAGATAGAATTGAAAACAGAAGTAAAATGTAAATACTGGGCCGGACGACTTGGGACCGGACTTGCAAGGTCGGTCGAGCCCAGAATCACAAAGACGGGAGTCTTCTGGTGGAATGGACTGGACTTGCGACGGATTTGCAAGTCGGTCGGACCAGAATTTCTCCCGTCTGAAACCTTCTGATGGACCGACCGAACTTGCGACCGGACTTGCAAGTTCGGTCGAGCCAGAATCACAAAGACGGGAGCCTTCTGGAATGGACCGGACTTGCGACCGGATTTGCATTCGGTCGGACTAGAAAATTCTCCCGTCTGCAACCTTCTGGAATGGACCGAACTTGCGACCGGACTTGCAAGTTCGGTCGGGCCAGAAAAATTCCCGTAATGAAAGCTACTGGAATGGACCGGACTTGCGTCCGGACTTGCAAGTCCGGTCGAGTAAAAAAAAAATTAAATTAAATAATAATAACATACATATATATATGTATACCCACATATATAAGTGTACATATATCAATGTACCAATGTTAAGGAAATAAACTTAAAGTAAAGAAGAGTAAGTAAGTAATGTGTAAGTGTATGAATGGAAAGGACTTATAAGTATGACTTTGGAAACGTAAGAGTAATCGAATTAAGTTAATGATAGTTAAATTAATCACCCAAACATATGTATGCTATAAGACTTGATTGTGAGCACCGAAGGAACGTTGGGATACAGTACAACGGTGACGGTATGAATTCCCATGCCCCGTATGCTATCTTGGTTACTCTGATTTTGTGTTTTGTGTGCTAATTGATCACCAAATAAGATAAATGCACGAATCGGAGTTATCATGCTTACTTGTGAATATGTAGTGTTGTATATTGTGAATATTTTTTTAAATCTTAGTTTGTATAATTCATGAAATGTATGGATGATAATGAGTGTGTGTATGTATGGTATACTGTATTGTGACCGAATATGTTTGTGATTGGACTTCTAACTGATTCCTACACGCTAACCAATCTAACTTAAATTGGTAATTAAATTGGAATGAGTAGAAGTCGATATAGTTTCGGCCACGCGTGAGGATGCGGAGTCACGAGAGGTTGGCTCCAATTCCTGACTCTTAAACTGGTTTGCGGCCCAAATCCCTTAAGTGGGTAGCATCCCGGATTGGTGAGTCAAGTAAATCCCGGTGGTGGGACGGTGTAGTCCCCGGGCCGGAGGTGATACCGACTTAACTTGAGTATGAGTAAGTAAGTAAGAATGAGTAGTAAGTAAATGAAGTAAGTAAGTAAGAGTAAGAGTAAGTAACATGTAATGAGTAAAAGAGTAATAGCATTCCGATTAACCCGGATGCGTAATTTGGCTAACACTGCGAAGGTAAGCATTGTGTGCACTATTTGTATGGTTGCCTTGACTTGTATATTGTATTGTATATGCATGTATGTTGTATGTAAGGCATGTATGTATGAAATCAATGAATCGCATGTTTAGTGGACGTCAAATAGTCGGCGTGCCCTCTAGCACGCGGTATATGCGGAGTTCATGCGCAGCTTTTGCTGAGCCCCTTGGGGCGATGTTTTTACAACACGCAGGTACAAGAGAAGGATGAAGGCTGTGAAGAGATGTAGCTAGTTCCTTTTGTCTTCTTTTTTTTGGATTGTAACAATGAATGATGAATGGTGTACTAAGTAGTACATGGCTGTAGTTTTGATTAGCCGGTGTACCTTCGGGTACACCTTTTTGGATATAGAGAGGATGGTGAATTGGTATAGATGAGTAGCCGGTAGAAACTCATTCTTTTGGTAAACTTGGAAAGTTGTAGTTGAATATACTTTAAATACTCGGTGATCCAGGATTGTAAGTATGATATGTTTTTGGAATGGGTAAGTAATGTAGTAGCTCGGTATACTATGATCATCAGACCGTTACTGTAAGTAAGGTAAGCCTAGCTTGCCGTATGGCGGTTAGCGGCGTTGTATCACCCGCCGTAGTAATAGTAATAATTCCACTGCGAACTGATAGGATTAACAGGACGATTAGACGTTAAGAATAGGATTAACGGTAGGGGTGTTACAAAAAGTGGTATCAGAGCGTAGCAACGCTCTGATGTCCTAAGTTACCGAGCATAGGGATTACCGATTTAGAATTTCAACCGTCTTAAGACGGATACTTAGAAACCTAACTAGGAACTACCGTTGTTAACAACGGATACCCTTGACGTTCTTAGGAACGATACCTTATTTAAATTCAAGACCCTTTGGTCACATGTACAAGCCTAATGTAAATGCTAAATGTTCAGATGTCAGGACGAGGACGAGGTCGAGGCCGACCTAGGGGAGAGACATCTGACGGACCCGGCGCGCAGACGATAGTAGAGATCGTCGCCGCCACGGTAGCACAGATGCTACTTCAAGTAATCAATGCTATGCAACAAAACCAACAAAACCAACAAACACAAGCGGGCCAATCCCTCCCCTCCCCCTCCACCTAGAGAAGCGAACTGGGTAAAACTGTAGCGGAACTCCGCCCTTCTTGCTTTAGGGGCGAGAGTGATCCGGCTAAGCTAGAAGCCTATATCTCCGAGATGGAGACGGCGTTTGAAACCCTCGAAGCTCCTGCTGGAGTTCGAGTTAGAGTTGCTGCCTGCTACTATGAAGATGCTGCCATGATTGGTGGAAGCTAGTCAAGTACAAGCACGTCAACGATCCCACCTTCGACTGGGAGTCCTTTGCCTCACTCCTCCGTTCCAATTACTACCCGGAGCATGTGAAAACCAAGAAAAGACTAGAGTTGGATGCCCTGAAAATGACAGACAAGATGTCTGTGGATGAGTATTACCGCACCTTCACCTCCATCCTCCGTCTTCTACCCGACTTAGGATACACCGGCCAGGTGTTGGTCTCGCGCTTCTATGGCGGTCTGAGCCATCGCCTACGGTACGGTATGGGCTACACACTCGATTTACCTCCCTTCAGGTAAATATCGGTTAACCCTTGGTATCATTTCAATTCCTTGAATTCCTTGAATCTTTTTCTCTACCTCTTTAAATAAGAATCCTGGCTAATACCTGAAACTCTAGGAGTGTTTATCACGCGGCTCTCGCGTTGAGATCACTTGTCAACTACGGGATGAAGAAACCGCGCTGAAGCGCAAAGCCAACAACAAGAACACCAATGGCGAGGAGCAGAACCAGGGTAAAAGCTGGAAAAAGAAGAAGGGAAATTTCTTTCAGCAATCCCAAAAAATTCCCAAGTGAGAGCAGTGCCCATGCTGAGCAGGGCAAACCAGTTGAGTTGCTTCAGCTTGGTTCATCTGCACCGGTGGCTGCGAAGCCACTGAGATCACACCCCACCTAAGGGTAAACTTCTATTCCTAAATCGTATTCTACAAGTATCATATCTAGTATATCCACGCACACATGTGCTAACCCTCTAAACCTCAGGTTCTGGCTCCGGTTTCACCAAAACCTTCTCCGATGGCTGCACCTATGTGTGCAGGAAGTGCAATCAAGACCATCCCGGCAAGGACTGCTATGGAGAGAAATCAAGTGCTACAATTGCCAGAAACCGGGACATACAGCCAACAGATGCCCAGAGAATGCCAAGTAGAAAGGGAACTTCCAAAGCTACAAGCAGAGGGAAGGCAAGGAGGTTGCATCTGGCGATGCACCGACCCAGCAGGCACCACAGGGACAGGGATCCCGGGGTCCTCAGAGGGGCGCACCCCAGAGGCAGCCTGTCCTTCATGTTATCGACCGTGATGGGTCCGGTGCTAAGTCCGGCCCAGGTAATTATCTGAACCTTTATCCTTGAGAAGCATGTCTAAGTATTAGAGTAATCGTATGAGTGAATGCATGAGTAAATAAATTGAAGTGTGTATTGAGCATGAAACGAAGTAGTTGAAACTAGTACTCACCGTAGATGAAATTTATAACCATAGGAAGCTTTAGCATCTGTTATCCGATACCGGTAAACCTGAATCAAGAAGAGATCGACATCACAACCACTACCACTACTACACCAACGAGTAGTGTCAGGTCATCCGACCGGGTATGATTTTAGTAAGGGATACCTGACACCCGAAGCCCAAATTGCAATCATCCGACGATGCAACGAACTAGGAACGGGTCAAGGTGGATTTTATACACCCGAATTCCCGGTGGAGCGAAGATGAAGTTGAAAATGATGTGCTTGGGAAAGGACTAGAACCCTTATACCAAGACATACCAAGAGACACGACACAAGACGGAGCAACGCCACCTATAATACCTCCAGAGTTTCAGACACTTGTCACACAAGCAGTAGAACTTGCACGACAATGTGAATATGAACCGATCCCCGCACTTGAAGCGGATCTTTGTATCGTCAAATTCTATGAGAAAGAAGGATGACTTGGATTGCACCAAGACAAGGACGAGACGACGGAATCTCTTGAACAAGGAGTGCCCGAGTGTCTTGGTCCATTGGTGATGACGCTGTATTCATGTATAGCGAGCAGAAGCGTGTGACCTCGAGAGAAATCGGTATTGAGATCAGGAGATGTCCTAATCATGGGTGGAAACTCTAGGATGCTGTATCACGGGATCAACAAGATCAAGTTGAATACGGCACCACCGGCAATAAATCAATGCCACACACATGAAACCAGGACGCCTGAACCTTACCTTTAGAAGTATTAACCTTAAAGTATCATGTAATGTATTAGTAACGTGTATTAGAGACACGACATGTATGATGGTTGGTTTATCAATAAAGAGCAGTGTTGATTTAAATTCCACTTGTGTCCACCATCAATACTTATCCACTTGTGAATCCAATAGGTTGTGGACTCGGTACCGAAGGTAACCTGAGTATCCTTACCGAAGCACAAGCCGGCAGAAGCGCACCATCTTACAGGAACATTCCCAGTGAATGGCATTGATGCCAATGTATTATTCGACTCCGGCGCCTCTCACACGTTCATATCACCATCTTTTGTGAAGAGGTTGAAGCTAGATGCGGATGAGCTACCAATTTTATGGTTACTCTCCCATCGAAGGAGCGAGTAAAGTGCACCAAATACTATCAATCAGCCACCATAGAAATCAAAAACGAAGTGTTTCCCATCTCCTTCATCGAGTTTAATGGATTGGGATTCGACTTAATCATCGGAATGAATTGGTTGGCGCACAAGGGTAGAATCCTCTGCGCCGAGCATCGATTGCTGCTCAAGAGTCCTTCTGGGGTACCGTATCTTATCGCCGCCAGAGACCGAGAGAGCCTTCGACCACACTCATATCTGCTATGGCTATGTACCGGGAGCTCAGAAAGGGCCATGAAGTGTATCTATGTTATGTTACAAGACCTGGAGAGAGATCTAGAGTTCAGTGAGATGTACCGATTGTATCCAAATTCCCTGATGTATTCCCTAAGGAGCTACCCGGCATGCCACACCGAGAGCAGTGGAATTTGAAATTGATCTTTTGCCAGGTACCGGTCCCATTGCTAGGGCACCGTACCGCATGGCACCTGCTGAAATGATAGAACTGAAAGAGCAGTTACGAGACCTACTTGATAAAGGGTTTATATGCCCGAGCGTATCACCCTGGGGAGCACTGGTCCTCTTTGAAGAAGAAGGACGGTAGCCTCCGACTTTGTATTGACTACCGCGAGCTAATGCGGTCACAGTAAAAAAAATACCCGTTGCCACGCATCGACGACCTATTTGATCAACTGAAAGGAGCATCAGTCTTCTCTAAGATCGACCTCCGTTTTGGGTATCATCAGATTGCCATCAAAGAGCAAGATATTGAGAAAACGGCATTCCATACCAGATATGGCCACTACAAATTCACGATTACCCATTCGGTTTGTCAAACGCACCAGCTAAATTATGGACCTTATAAATCGTCTATTCAGTGAGCAGTTGGACACTTCAGTGGTTGTCTTCATCGACGACATACTTGTATACTCCAAATCAGCAGAGGAACATGAAATTCATTTGAGGAAAGTGCTTGAGACACTGCGCGAGAATCAGCTGTATGCGAAGTTCTCCAAATGCGAGTTCTGGCTAGATCAGGTATCATTCCTTGGTCATGTCATCTCGAGCGCAGGTATCTCAGTTGACCCTTCTAAGATAGAAGCAGTACGATCATGGCCTAAACCTAAGACTGTTACCGACATTCGGAGCTTTCTTTGGTCTAGCCGGTTATTACCGGAGATTTGTAAAGGACTTCTCGAAAGTCGCTAAGCCCATGACTACATTGATGAAGAAAGATGCACCGTTTGTATGGACAGACGAGTGCGAAGTATCATTTCAGAGCCTTAAAGACTCATTGACCTCAGCGCCCATCCTTACTCTTCCAGAGGGCACAGAGGGATTTGAGGTATATTGTGATGCATCAGGCAAAGGAATGGGATGCGTACTCATGCAGCATGGCAAGGTTGTAGCTTATGCCACCCGCCAGCTGAAAAAGCATGAGGAGAATTACCCGACACACGATTTAGAGTTAGGAGCCATTGTCTTCGCCTTGAAGATATGGTGACACTATCTCTATGGGGTAAGCATCACCATCTACTCCGACCACAAGAGCTTACAGTATGTATTCACACAGAAAGAATTGAACTTAAGATAGAGAAGGTGGATGGAGTTTCTCTCAGACTACGACATCGACCTACAGTATAAGGAAGGGAAGGCAAACATTGTAGCCGACGCCCTGAGCCGTCAAGCGCACTCGCTCCATTCGCTACTCGCTTCTTCTAGCTTGGATGACGAGGTGCGAGACGCTCAGTTGAGCGACCCTTACCTAACCGAAATCAGACAAAAGATTGAAAATGGTACATTTGAGAAGAAAAAGTATGATTTTAAGCTACATGAAGATGGTTTGATTCGGTTGAATGGCAGGCTATGCGTCCCCCGAAGCAATGCTGAGCTAAGGGATCGCATCCTGCGAGAGTCACACAGTTCCACATTGTCAGTCCATCCAGGAGCCTCCAAGATGTACAAGGACATGAAGAGGTACTTCTGGTGGTCTGGAATGAAATCAGATGTGATAGAATTTGTGTTGAGATGCTTAACATGCCAAAAGGTAAATTCGAACATCATAGACCGGGCGGAATGGTACAATCTATGCCAGTTCCGGAGTGGAAATTTCATGATATCTCCATGGATTTTGTTGTTGGACTCCCACCTGCCAGGGGAGGACTCAACATGATCTGGGTTGTAGTCGATCGCCTTACCAAGGTTGCCAGATTTATACCGATGAAGGACACCTGGAAGGTAGTGAAGCTCGTAGAACTATTCGACAACGAGATTATCAGACATCACGGAGTCCCTAAAACCATAGTATCTGACCGCGACACCAGATTTCTTTCGAGATACTGGAGAGCCACACGGGAAGCATTGGGTACAGAATTGAAGTTGAGTACCGCCTTCCATCCTCAGACCGATGGTCAGACAGAAAGGACCATCCAGACACTAGAGGACATGCTTCGGGCATGTGCCTTAGACTTTCAGGGGAGTTGGTTAGACAAGCTTCATCTTATCGAATTTTCATACAATAATAGTTATCATGCCTCGATTAAGATGTCGCCTTTCCAAGCTCTATACGGTAGACCTTGCCGTACACCCTTGTGTTGGGATGAGTCAAGCGAAGCGGTCATCATAGGACCGGAGTACCTTGAGCAAGTACAAGCTGAAGTCCAGCAGATTCGAGCTAATATGAAGGCAGCCCAAGATAGACAGAAATCCTATGCGGATGTGCGACGACGCGACCTTGAGTTCGCCGTGGGCGACCAAGTGTTCTTGCGCGTTTCACCTATGAAGGGTGTCTTCCGATTTGGCCAGAAGGGCAAGCTGAGCCCAAAGTTTGTAGGGCCGTATGCTATCACCGAAAGAGTTGGATCCGTAGCCTACAGGTTAGCATTGCCTGAGGACTTGGGACGTGTCCATGATGTATTTCATGTGTCACAACTCAAGAAGTACATTGCCGATCCTTCTCATGTCCTAGAGCCCGAGAGACTTTCCCTCGTGCCGACTATGCGATATGTTGAAACCCCGTGAGAATCCTTGATAGGAACCAGAGACACTCGCCACAAGTCTATACGAATGGTGAAGGTCCTATGGTCAAACCATGATGTCGAAGAAGCGACATGGGAGTTGGAAGATGCCATGAAGGCTAAGTACCCACAGTTGTTCATAGACTAGAGAGTCTAGTATTTAGTAATACGGGTACGGGTCGTACCGCTTTTAAGGGGGTAGAGCCCTTTTGCGTTTGCATTGCTTCGGGGTAAGCATTGCATAGTGTGTAGGTATTGTAATAGATTTTTGTATGGCACATGTAGTGGAAGTGAATTTGGTATGTGTATGTATGTATGTATGTAATGTGTAGTGTATGGATATGTATGTACGATGTGAGGTATGAGTAATGTGTAATGTGAATTGCATCGATGTACTGTGTGATGGTATGTATGGAAATGGTGTATGGTGTATGTGAATTCGTATTGTGTGTGAATGCGTATTGTGCTTGAATAGTGTATGCTTGCAACGTGAAAGAAGTAAACACCTCATAGGTGGTAGAAAGACACATTAAGGCAATGGGTTGCCTAATGAGTAGAATTACATAGACTATTAACCTTGAGCAACTTTGAGGGCAAAGTTTCTTAAGGGGGGTAGATTGAAATACCCCGTAATTAAAATAGTGATTAATTAGGCTAATAAGTAATTTAGAAGCTTAATTAAGTGTAAATAATCATGAGGGAACAAATCCCGAAGAAATGGATCCTTAAAACGGATTAAAAACACTAACGAACCTTAAAGCACGTTTTTCGAGGTAACCGGGAAAACGTGTCTTTAAGCGGGTCAAATAGACTCGTAACAATTTTGGTCAACTAAATAATCATTAATAAATATTAGTGAAGCTTTAGAACTAATAAAATCAATAAAACGAGAAATTAGTAAAAACTGTCAAAAACGGGAAGTTGTGGGGTAGAAACATAAATAGACCAAACTTATGTGTCCACTTTTAAAATAAGAAGTAGAGTGTGTGTGTGGGGGCTGTGTGGTCCGATTTTTTCCCTCTCTCACACCCTCTCTTTACTTCCTTTTCATTTACAAAAGACAAGGAACTTAAAAAGCAATAAAGTAACAAGTCTACCTCACACTCTCTCTCTTCTATCCTCACATTCTCTTCACTCACATATGCACACAGCCCTCCTCCTCTCTATTTTCTTCTTCCCCAGCCGATAGCCATGGAAGCTTGAGCAAACCCACAAACACACCAACTTCTCTCCTCTTGTTACTCCCTCTCAAATCTCCTCCAAAAATTACAAAACTTGTACCATTGGAATCCTCTCATCAAGGAAGAGTATTTCCCTCTTTCAAAATTCGAAAACAAGAACTTTCATCTCCATGGGTATGGAGCATTTGGAGCTTCAAGACCACCACTAGAACCACCTTCCTCTCCTTGTTCTTTTGAGGTAAAAATCTTCTTGAAACTCCCTTGTTTTCTAGCCTTAAGGGCAAACAAAATTTGAGCTAAAACTCTTGCTTGCTCCTTTTGTACCCAGCCAATTTTGGCATTCTTGAAAGAGTGGAAAGATTATTCTTGAGCTGTTCCAAGCATTGCATAAACCCTTGGAAGGTAATACATCTCTAAACCCTAAAACTTACATTAAAAGCTTAATAATGTTTAGGGTTAGTTTTAGTATTGAAATGGTTTGTATGTATGGGTTGTAATGTTAGATTTGTTGAAGTACTATAACCGGTAGAGAGAGAAAGAGAGAAGGAAGAAGGAAGAAGCAAGAGGAAAAAAGAAAACTATAAGAGAAACAAGGTAATGATACTCACCTTTGTGTAGCCTTATGTATATGTGTATGTAACAGATTTTAGAAGTTTGAAATGAGTAATGAAAATGACATTGGGTAGTAGTGTAATGTGTAGGAGAATTCAAATGCTTAAAACCTTTAAAAGACATGTAAAAGCTTGTTGAAACCTAGTTGGGATTGGAACGTAATGTGCAGGAATTTTTAAGAGTGTTTTAGTATTGGTATTGTGTATGGGAGCTTGTATATCCTTGGTTGTTGAAAACAGGTGAGACAATGTAAATATGAATGAAAACAATGTGGTGAGAGTATAAAAATATAGGGGAGGTTATGTCAAAATTTACCTAGAAACTAGAAGACTTATGAACTAGAAACTAGGTGGGAAATATATGGTTGTAACAGATTTTGATTGGGTTAGTTAGAGGGTAGATTGAGAGAGGTAGTTAATGTAATGTAGTACTCTAGAAGTTCTAGAAATGACATTAGAAGAGGGAGATATAGAGAGGAGTGTAAATGTCAAAATCTGTAGCAAAATACATTAATGGGAGAAAACAATATAAGTGTTGAAATGAAACTTGGAAAATTATGTGTGTGAATTAGTATAAAGATGTGTAAAGAGTTAATGAATGAACTAAGGTGTATTAAGGAGGTTTATTTATGGTAAAACATGTGGGACTAATGTAGGAACAATGGGAGTAATGGGTAAAATATAGAACTGAACTAGAAGTAAAAATGTAAATACTGGGCCGGACCGACCTTGGGACCGGACTTGCAAGTCGGTCGAGCCCAGAATCACAAAGACGGGAGTCTTCTGGAATGGACCGGACTTGCGACCGGATTTGCAAGTTCGGTCGGACCAGAAAATTCTCCCGTCTGAAACCTTCTGGAATGGACCGAACTTGCGACCGGACTGCAAGTTCGTTCGAGCCCAGAATCACAAAGACGGGAGCCTTCTGGAATGGACCGGACTTGCGACCGGATTTGCAAGTTCGGTCGGACTAGAAAATTCTCCCGTCTGCAACCTTCTGGAATGGACCGAACTTGCGACCGACTTGCAAGTTCGGTCGGGCCAGAAAAATTCCCGTAATGAAAGCTACTGGAATGGACCGGACTTGCGTCCGGACTTGCAAGTCCGGTCGAGTCAAAAAAAATTTAAATTAAATAATAAATACATACATATATATATATATATATATATATATATATATATATATATATATATATATATATATATATATATATATATATGTATACCCACATATATAAGTGTACATATATCAATGTACCATTTTAAAGAAATAAACTAAAGTAAAGAATGTAGTAAGTGTAAGGTAATGGAAAGGACTTAGTAAGTATGACTTAGGAAACGTAAGAGTAATCAAATTAAGTTAATGATAGTTAAATTAATCACCCGAACATATGTATGTTATAGGACTTGATTTGTGAGCACCGAAGGAACGTTGGGATACAAGTACAACGGTGAACTGTATGAATTCCTCATGCCCCGTATGCTATCTTGGTTACTCTGATTTGTGTGTTGTGTGCTAATTGATCACCAATAAGATAAATGCACGAATCGGAGTTATCATGCTTACTTGTGAATATGTAGTGTTGTATATTGTGAATATTTTTCTTAAATCTTAGTTTTATAATTCATGAAATGTATGGATGATAATGAGTGTGTGTATGTATGGTATAATGTATTGTGACCGATATGTTTGTGATTGGACTTCTAACTGATTCCTAACAAGCTAACCAATCTAACTTAAATTGGTAATTAAATTGGAATGAGTAGAAGTCCGATATAGTTTTGGCCACGCGTGAGGATGCGAAGTCACGAGAGGTTGGCTCCAATTCCTGACTCTTAAACTGGTCTGCGGCCCAAATCCCTTAAGTGGGTAGCATCCCGGATTGGTGAGTCAAGTAAATCCCGGTGGTGGGACGGTGTAGTCCCCGGGCCGGAGGTCATACCGACTTAACTTGAGTATGAGTAAGTAAGTAAGAATGAGTAAGTAAGTAGTAAATGTAAGTAAGTAAGTAAAGTAAGAGTAAGTAAACATGAGTAATAAGCATTCCGATTAACCCGATGCGTAATTTGGCTAACACTGCGAAGGTAAGCATTGTGTGCACTCTTTGTATGGTTGCCTTGACTTGTATATTGTATTGTATATGCATGTATGTTGTATGTAAGGCATGTATGTATGAAATCAATGAATCACATGTTTAGTGGACGTCAAATAGTCGGCGTGCCCTAGCTAGCACGCGGTATATGCGGAGTTCATGCGCAGCTTTTGCTGAGCCCCTTGGGGCGATGTTTTTACTACACACGCAGGTACAAGAGAAGGATGAAGGCTGTGAAGAGATGTAGCTAGTTCCTTTTGTCTTCTTTTTTTTGGATTGTAAACAATGAATGATGAATGGTGTACTAAGTAGTACACGGCTGTAGTTTTGATTAGCCGGTGTACCATGGGGTACACCTTTTTTAGATATAGAGAGGATGGTGAATTGGTATAGATGAGTAGCCGGTAGAAACTCATTCTTTTGGTAAACTTGGAAAGTTGTAATTGAATATACTTTAATACTCGGTGATCCAGGATGTAAGTATGATGTTTTTGGAATGGGTAAGTAATTGTAGTAGCTCGGTATACTATGATCATCAGACCGTTACTGTAAGTAAGGTAAGCCTAGCTAGCCGTATGGGCGGTTAGCGGCGTTGTATCACCCGCCGTAGTAATAGTAGTAATTCCGCTGCGAACTGATAGGATTAACAGGACGATTAGACGGTAAGAATAGGATTAACGGTAGGGGTGTTACAATTCTCCTCCAAGTCCCAATTCTCAAGTCCTAAAAATTCATCCAATTTAGGTGGTTAATTACTTCCAATTCACTTAGCTTACTTAGCCACTAACAATCCCCACTAATAACCACTAAGTCCTTATAAACTTAACCTTAAACACTTAAATCATTTTACTTAACTTAATCTCTTAAATCCTATATACTTACCTTTCTAATCATCATCACCCTCCTAATGGTGGACTACTAATACCACCCTTTCTTTTCTGTTTTTTAGCCGACCGACCTTGCAAGGGAGGTCCCGAGTTAGTCGGAACTAGAACACTTCCCCGTTGACAATTTTAGCCCGACCGACCTTGCCAAGGTCGGTCCTAAGGTCTGTCTAAGTCAGAGAGCTTCTTGGATGGGTAATTTAGGCCCGACCGACCTTGCCAAGGTCGGTCTTAAGGTAGGTCGAAGTCAGAACCTTGTTTCTAAGTGCTTATTTCACTCCAAACCTTACCATAAGTGTCCTAGTATGTTCTAACATCATTTTGGCACTTTAACACCCTCTTAAATCATCCACAAACTCATTAATTAACCCACCATCAAGCTCCTTAATCATTTACTCAAATGCTTACTAAATCCTTAACACATAATCTTAGTTTCTTACACTTCCAACATAACAACTTTGCCTAAAATCTCAACTAACCAAAGTGTTTCCTTTCAACCAATATAACTACTCCTCAAGCACTATCAATCATCCTCATTTCCTTAACTCAAACTTCTCAAGTTCTCAAGGTCATATTGCATATCCATGCACACTTTTTCTCCTTCACACTTACTACTCATTATTCCTAAGCTTGTACTTGCTCATGCATTTCTAGCCATCCTCTTAATGCTTTAACATTATTCCTCCTCCAACTACACAATCACTTAGCCTTACACACACCTTTACTCCTTCAACTTGACCATTCTAAATTCCTCTTAACATTCCCATCTCCTTTATTCAATTTACTCAACATTAACATGGTTATAAACTCTTATCCATTCTCATCATTTCCTTGACAAGTTACTACATTCTCTTATAGTTTTCATCTCCATCACCCCAGTCCGCTCGTTACCATCCAAGCTATACCCTTATTAATTCACTACTAGCACCTTCATCTCTTACACACGCTACCCATAATTCTCAATGTTATATTCTCTAATTCATACCTAAATCATCATAAAACATTATACATCATTTCCTCTAGATTTTTGCACAAGTCTTAACATTCCTCATACCATGATTTTGGTGTGTTTAATACACTTACCTAACCTCTAATTCCTCTTAGACAACTCTAGGTCTTTCTAAATCTCAAGATCACCTTAATTCCTTCACTTCCACCAATTTAACTCTTAATGACTCCTAGTACAACCTAGGTCAAAAAAACTCACAACAACCACTAAACACACTTGGTTTATACTCAAATTTCACCATAGCCTCTCTAGTATATTATCATGTCCAAATGCATAGTTTTTCTCATTCATTCATCTCACACTCAAAAAACCCCTTTCTCATGATAATTCCCACCCAATCAAACCATTCATAACAAACTCAATATAGTGCAATAATCTTAAATTGCATAGCACTAAGGCTCTTAGGCCCTTAAATGACTTAAACTTAAACACTGAATTTCCCACATATAAAAGCTTTCAACCTGCAATTACACACATCAATGCTCCCATAGCAATATAAGTGTTCTTATATTCCATCTTATGCTTATCTTACTAACTCATCCCCATTGGCTCCTTAGTCACAAGTTCACAAGCTTGTTTAAATTCTTTTTCCCTAGGTTATATAACCTATTACATAATGTAAGCTCTTAGCTTCATTTAGTATTTATCTAAATCCCACCCTTAACCATTAAACCAACTTAAGGTAAGTAATTTACCTTGTTTTTCTCAAGCTGTTTCTCACTTTCTCTTCTTTGGTTTCCTTGATTGAAATTGGCCAAGGACTTGTTCACTTGCCAATATTCTAATAAACATTCAAATAATGTAATAAGTGCTAAATATTGCACCTAAACTTAAGGAATCATTTCCTAGGTTTACAAGAATTGCTTAATGCACTAAATGGATGTTTACCTTTGAATTTTGGAATGGCTTTGATAATGAAGCAAGACAAGACCTCCTCAAGTCTTTTGAACAATGAATCAAGGCTAGAACAAGAAGTAAACAAGCCATCTTAAGAGGCAAATTTTTGGCACTAATGAAAAAGGATGGAAAAGATAATTTTTCAAGCTTTTTCTTACCTTAACTCAAAGTGAGTGTAAACTAGCTATTGAATATGCATTTTCCTCTTCAAATGGAGCTCCTTCAATGGAGTCCAACTTCTGGTTTTGGGATTTTGAAAAGAGCACTTGGAAGCCCTTGACTTAACTAAGAGAAATATGTGTTTTGTTTTGGATTTGGAGTTTTGTGTTGGACTTAGCAAGCAAAAGAAGATGAAGAACAATGGAAGAGCAGCTATTTTACGGTTTGCAGCAGAAAGAATGAAGGAAAAACGTTGGGGAAGAAGGAAGAATGAGAGGAGAGAGGAGGGAGGTAAGGAAATGTAGATATTTATTACTTTTTGCTAAAGTAAATAGTGAATTTAGACCTTCCTTCCTCTCTTGTAGAATGCTGGCTCATTTAGGTGGTGACTCACCTTAATAAACTGTGCCCCCTTTGATATTTAGGGATTGGTTTGACCAATGACCAATTAAAGAAGTCTTATGACTTAAATTGTTACTATTTGGGCACTATTCATTTAGTGCACAAATTTGTGTTGAAATTTCTGATTCCTCATTGATTTAGACTTCCTAATGTGATACTAAGTAGTATAATGTGTAATCATGGTCATTTAGCCACTCAAAACTCATTTCCAAGACAATTTTTCAAAAACGTGCTTTAAGACTTCTTAAAGCACATTTTGTGTTTAAACTTGTTTCTGAGCTTGGTAATTGATTTAACATGTTCATTAGCATGTTAATAAGGTCTAAGAATGACCTTTGGGTCCTAATCAAGGTTACACCAAGTCTAGAGCAAGTTTTTGCTTAATTTGACGTTATAGTGTTTTCTTTGGTTTAAATTGTCTACTAATGTTTCTAAGGCATGCTTCAGCCTTATTACATCATAAATTGATGTTTACTTATCATACTTAGGTTGGGTGTATTTCAAACAGGTAGTTGGTTCGGGTTTTCGTTACGTTAAACTCGTTACTCGTAGTATTTACTAACGTTCGGGTTTAACTTAATAAGTCAGTTTATATAAAATGTCATAGTTCGTAGCATTTCCCATGTTAGGATTTATTACATTATATCCCATGATATTTATAAGTATACAAATATACATCTATGTTCAAACTTATGTATATAATCTAACCAATTTGGTTGCATATACAAGTATATATTTATAACCTATAGTTGCATGTATACATGCAACGTTAATTCATATGATATTATATTTCATTATTCATTATTATACATTGTATTATACAACTCATTAGCATTGTAACAAGTTATATTTAAATTCAAAACCTTACAACTTTATAGTTCATAAACTATACTAATGTAAACATTTACCATTTAATATTATATGGTTTCGAACCATACTATATACTTGTTTATACATGTATAGCTTGCGCATTATATATATATATAAGTTTCATGAATTATAATATATTATATGTTACATTTTATCATCTTATATGAGATGATTATTCTCATTAGTTGTATTATATTATACAACTTATATTAAGGTTTCTATCTTAGTATTATGTAACACTTATGTTATATAACAACAATTCCTAGGGTTTATTTATTATACACCTTAGTTTATAATTCCTATTTATTCATTACTTGTCACATTATTTCATGTGAATATTATTAATTGTACTAGTTCCATTTTAATCACGTTAAAAATATATAGTTGTCATAACATTTATAACATTACAGACTATAGTCTAAAATTCATTTCCTAACACCTAGTATTTGCGCAACAGCCCATAAGTTGCATAAATTATATTTTGACCACATATCTTATACAAAATTACAATTTATATCCTTATATCATATAATATGATATTTTTTATTTCATTATTGTTTTAACCTATAGTTTTATAAAACTATTATAATTGCGAGAAGACACTAATAACATAAGTCTGAATTTATCAACCTCCCATACTTTCCTATTATTACAATATTGCCATATTTTATACAATGTTATATGTATCATCTATGATAACATTTTAAGCTTTATAACAAATATAACCTATAGTTTTATAACCAGAAATTTTCGAACAGACCATAGTCTGTTCTTGTAACACCCCAACTACAAACACACAGCACTTAACAAACCATAGCAGCGGAATACAACTCAGCATTTTACTTCAACCGTTGGTGTTACACGCCGTTAACCACCCACGTGGCTAACAAGGCTAATACATACACATTGTATCGGTCTGATGGACCAGATACCCGAGCATCTACACAGTACAATCCCATTCCATTCCAAAAATCCAAATACATTACATTCCAACAGTACCGAGTATTTACAATTGATGCCGATAACATTTTCGGTCTTACTACACCTACAATACATAGGTAATTAAATAAACTACCCATGCCCAAACTACACCCGTCCTACTCTCGAACGGCTTCCAGCTCCACTATACCTGAAAAGGAAAAGGGTGGCCCTCAAGGGGCTCAACACCTTTGCTGGTATGGTAATCGTGCAGCCCGCATGCTATCGGGCCACGCACAACTAATTGTCCTCTAAGCATGCGGTTGATTATTTTAAACCATGCATGAAAACTATAAACACATAACACACGTGTATTTAACACACATCCAAGCATCAGGATTCAAACAATTTAATCATCACATCAACACTTGTTAGATCACCTTATTGTGCTCTTTAACCCTTGAGGGTTCCGACCTTAATGGAGCTAACTCCTCACTAGACGACATTTACCCATCTAATCGAATTAATGCTTAAATTCTTCTTATAATAACCTGGGTTGATACCCATTATCAACATACTCAACATAAAACATATATCACACGTTAACGTACATACACACATAACTCGGGGAGAGTCACATGAGGGCTCGTACCCCAAGATGAGAGTTAGTTATCTCTTTGGAGCCTAGAGAATCTTTCTATTCCCATGTTAAGCTCGTTACGCAATAATTTATTGTTCTACTTAGAGAACATATACTTACTTAAGATGTGTCGGATATAACATAGTTCCGAACACACCGTACACATTTACTTACTTAGATATTTCGGTCTTAATATAGAACCGTTCACACTATACACATATCCCCTAGCCCCGAACAATAATCAAGGTAGGTGAGCCAGCTATAGGCTCGTGGGTGATTGTAATCCAAGAGGAAAACAACCAAAAACAAAGAGGGAGTTAAAACAACTGTAGACATCAACCCCCAAACAACACGCGCGACGGAACGACCGGGTTCCTCACCCCCATAATATATACATATTTGTTAGAAGTTCCCTTATGGAACTTTTCATGTTACGACACCATATGGTGTTACAAACATGGTTAAACACACAGGGAGGTAAACACACTCACACACAATAACAATACACAACTAACACACAGATACCGTAGTTAGAACGTTCCCGTAGGTTGGGTCGTTAAATCTGAATACCGATCTCTTATGTGGTCCTAGATTTGATTAGCTATGGTTTACAACTTTAGAGGTTAAACGTTATTGGAACTAAACATGCGCCACATAAATGAATTACTGTAAACTCATTTCATGCTTATTCTTGCAAGGTGGCAAACACCCAGAAAAATAGGTTGGCATACAAGCCGGTGTAATCCGGTAGAACACAGGTTGCAAGAAAACCATACCTGTCACCTCGAGGATGGCTAGCCTTATATGGCAACCTCTTACTCCCGGCTTCCATCTCTACTAGTTCTCGTGCCTATAATCCATTTGATCGAATGGTTAATTACCGTTATTACTTCCCGGTTAACTAATTCCTCCACATTACAAATTTTTTTACTTTCACATTTAATTACAATTTTCCACCCTCTTAATTGTCATTATAACTCACCAAACATGTCTTTGAATTTGAACTTATACTTGTTAATCCCCATTATACTCACTAGGGTTCACTACTACTTAACCACATTTTCTTTTCTGTTTTTTTGTATGGGCTGACCGACCCACTGACCGACCCACCCTCTGGGTCGGTCTATTCCAGTAACATTCCGGCTCTCTAAATTTTGTCCGACCGACCCAACTCAGCCCAACCGACCCAGACCCTGGCTGGGTCGGTCTATTCCAGAAACAATTTTCGGCTAGCTTATTACAGTCCGACCGACCCAGCCAGGGTCGGTCCCTGGGTCGATCGACTGCAGGAACTTCCAAAAATTATCAAAATTATCCCAATCTTTTCCTCAAGTCTCCTAATGTGTTCTAACACCATTTGACACACTTAAACCTTCATATACAACCCACCAAACTCATTCTCAAACTCATTCATAAATTCCTTAAACACTTACTCATTTTCTTGCGAAATCTCTTAACACATGTAACATCTTCCCTAGGTTCCTAAGTGGTAATTTATGCCTACAATATCAACTAACCAAAGTGTTCTCCTCAATCATTTAAACCACTCACAACATCATTTGCATTATCATCATTTCCCTTACACATACTCCTTAAGGTCTTTTCCATATGTTCATACTTAACCCCTTTACAATACATTATTTTTCCATTGTTTTTTTCCATAATTTGCACATGACTTATCTCCACTCTCACCATGACTTTGGTTTTCTCAATTCACCCATTTAATCTCTAAACTTCCATGAACAATGCATAAATCATTCTAATACTTATGAACACTTAAATTCCCCTTACTTCCCCCAAATCAACACTTAACAATTCTTAGTACAACCTAGGTCACAATACTTCACCAAAGCACATACAACTCTTGTTTCCCCACCAAATTTTGCCATAGGTTCCCTAGTACATTCTCACACACCAAACACTTTGTTTTCACCCTCAAACAACAAAAGACATTCCACTCCACAAGGGAAGTTCTTTACACACAACTACACTACACATAACCTACACCACATCACAATATAGTGCATAAACTTAATTGCTTGGCACTTAGGCCCTTAAATTGCATTAACCTTAAGCACTGAATTTCCACATATAATTGCCTTCAACCTGTAAATACACACAACAATGCTCCCATGTCCTTATAGTCCACCTAGTGGATAGTTTTCTAACTCATTTCCCATTGGCTCTTTAGGTGTTTATTAAGCAAATATAGCTCAATTTCCTAAGGCACAAAGACTACATCAAGATAGGTCATTTACCTATTCTCTTCGAGTTTTTCTCACTTGTTTTTTTTTGTTCTTTCTTGATTGAAAATCGGTAAGGAGCTTTTATCACTTGTCAATCTTCTAACCAATACACATATAAGGGTATGAGCATTAAGCTTCATACTTAAACTCATATATATAAACCCTAAATTTACATAAGTGTTTTAAACACTAAAATGGAAGTTTACCTTGGAATTTGAAAGGGGGCTTGATTAAGAAGCAAGGTAGGACTCCTCCTAGTCCTTTGAAGATTGAATCAAGCTACTAAAATGATCAAGACAAGGCATCACTAATGGCGATTTCGGCCATGTATGAAAATGAGGGGAAATGTGAATTTTCTTTGACTTTTCTTACCTTGAAGCAAAGGAGAACAACATGATGTGAAAAGATGAGTTTTTCCTCCTCCAATGGAGATTCTCCATGGCACCGAAATTGAGTTCTTGAAGATTTGAAAAGATAGAAGTGTAGAGCTTGGTCTAACTAAGACAAAGGTAGTCTTGAAATTGATTTTGGAGCATGGAGCTATGCGTTACAAGCAAAAGAAGTTCAAGAATGGAGGTGGACTGTAGCAAAAACGTTTTTTCTTGGGAGGATGAAGGTAGGTGACGGTGGGAACAAGGAAAGATGAAGGAAATGAGGAGAGAGGTGGTCTTTTGATGATATTTTGACTTATAAAGGTATTATCCTCTTTTACTTATTTTCCCTCCTTTCTTTAATTAACTAATAGATGGTGGTGACTCACCATGTTGAAAAACCACCCCCTTTAGTTAATAGGGTATTTATGGTCTTTGTTGACCATTTAATTAACTTATGTTGACTTATGACTTAACTAGCACTATTTGAGCACTATTCACAAACTAATGCACATAATTGTGAAATTTTTGATTTCCCATGATTTAGACTTCCTAATGTGATACTAAGTAGTACACATATTTATTAATGAGTAATGATGGACATTTAGCCACTCAAAACCCATTTCCAAGACAATTTTTCAAAAATGTGCTTTAAGACTCCTTAAAGCACATTTTGTGTTTTAACTTGTTTTCAAGCTTGGTTTTCTTTATGAATTGATTTAAAACGTTCATTAACATGTAAATAAGTCTAGGAATGACCTTTATGTCTTATACAAGGTTACACCAAGTCTAGAGCAAGTATTTGCCTAGATTGACTTTATGGTGTTTTCTTGTGTTTTCTTTGGTTTAAATTGTCTACAATGTTTCTTAAGGACTTAATTTTCCTTATAGGATCTAATTACATGTTAATAAAGTCTTGGTAGGTTTTTGGGTCCTAACCAAGTTCATTCCAAGCTTAGAGCATGTTTTTGCTCAAATTGTCTTTATGGTACTTTATTGTTTTTACTATGGCTTAAATTGTTCACTAATGTTTTCTAAGGCACTTTTTAGCCTTAATATACCATATTTTATTATTTAAAAAACATATCAAGGTTTGGGGTATTTCAATCTACCCCCCTTAAAAAACTTCGTCCTCGAAGTTCACAGTTTCCCTCGTATCCTTTTAATTAGAACACTGGGATTACTTGCAAGATACAACTTCTAGACTAAAACACACTTTTACATAAAAACCTCGGACTTAACGGTTCGGGTAACATAACAACATTTGTACTTACATAACAACCCTCATACTCTCAGGTCTGGGTAACATAACAACATTTAGAACGCAACCACATTTGGACTCAAGGTCAAGATAACATTTATTACACCTACCACACAACATGTCTTGGCATGTATAGCAATAAAAAATACCCTTTTTACATATACACTGTGATCCTGCAGAACCCAGTCGCAATGGACACCTTCTGGTCCCTGTTCCTTTGGGAGATCAAAACAATCACTTATTTTTTTTTAAACATATATACTTCTCATGTCACCGGCCCGAAGACAAAGGCTCATACGTCCTCAGCTCGTGAGCAAGTAATACAAAAATATTCTTTACGAGGTTAAGTATAAGAGAATCCTTTATTTAAAAGTATCAATCAAAGTTTTTGGAAATAACAATTGAAAATCCTTTTGAAAATGCAATACAACTCCAAGTCAAATTTATGCTCTTTGCATCTTTTCTTCGCGTGGTTATTTGTGACCACTTATAGGGAGCTTCAAGAGTCATCCAACCCTGATGTGATCAGCATCAGTGTCGAACTATCATTCCACCCCAATTTGTGTTCGGCTTCCCTTGATCGCATGCAAATCAAGTTCCACCTCCCACTTCATTTTCAAGCATCAAATAGTACACTCATTTCCAATTTTCTATCTTTTTAGTCATTCTAGTCATAATCATTACATCTACAAGGGATATAATTCCGTCTATCAGTCATCTCCATTCACTTTTATCAAGTTACCCAGGGAATCTAATTCTCACTAGGTTCTATGTCGGTTTCATACCCCTTCATAAATCACAATACTGTATATACATATATACTCCCTCCGTCCTGAATTGACCGTCCTGTTTGCTTTATGGCACGTTTTTCCACTTCAATATTAAGTATATATGATAAAACAATTTTATAAAACTAATTTTGTAACATATAGTTTATTATGTAAGGAATCATATGCAAAACTTAAAATTTCAAAATTATTTAATCTTATATGTTAAAAATGAAGTCAAACGACATGTCCAAATAGTAAACAGGACGGTCAATTTAGGACGGAGGAGTATTTTTATCAAAATACAATACAATACACGGTTTTACATTTATATACTGTTGGGGTTTTTGTTCCCCGGGAGTTTCTCTACTCCCTTACACTTGTACTCTCACACAACAGTTAACAAAGTAGACACACTTATCACAATGGTATTTGCATCTTCTGTACGCAATTATACATACGCACCAATCATCAAAACAAATTATTTTGTGCTATGCACACCATAGTTCACGTACACTTGTACATGAAAACACACTAAGCGGTTTAGGCTCTACCCCCCTTAAAAGAGATTACGCCCACATAATCAATCACTGAACATTGGTTTAAAATGTTCTACCGCCGTGAAGTGTTTTAACTTCCACGCGGTCTGTTATACAATGCATTCTGGTTAGAGGGTCTTAACCATATTGGCGGTTTAGTCCCTAAACTAAGAATTCTCATTGGAGTTTATTTAACTCATATCCGGTTTCGGTTCTAGCCTGTGAGGCTTCTAGGTGTTAAAATTAGCCATTTACTCATATTCACTATGCACATTCAACATTTGAATCACGGGTCCACTAGCTTCTGCAGCGCGACCCTGATAACTTTAGAGCTTAGTTTGCCCCATTCGTTATTCTTACTGTATTGTACATCTCCGATTTATCACCTTCATATCTCTTACCGTGCGCGAATTCGGTGAGTAACAAATTTTCTATTCAGTTCTCTGCCAATTTACTGTGTATACTGCTATGTATTTCATGACTACTCACTTTGCTTCTTCCGACTTACTGTCGGTTGAGGTCGATCTACTACCTAATATGTAGTGCTCCCTAGGTTATTTCCAACACTTGAGGTATAATGCATACCGGTATTTGGTATTCCGTGTTACTGCAGTCACTTATTCCTAATCATGCCTCCACACTTGGTTCTGTACAAGTATTCTTTTCATTTGTACGACCTTGCATTTCCTATGCATCGGTCATTATGAGGTTAAAGGTCTCTTTCCACCTTTGTTCGACTATTGTGATGGTTGATAAGTGAGAAATACATAGACATTTAAGGATTTAATTTACCTTATATTCACTTACGTTAAGATAATATTACTCACTTATCATATGTTTTTCCTAAGATTTATGTTTTGATATGAACTGATACATTTTATGTATCAAATACAGTGAAAAGTCTTAGAATCACATAGTTTACTTCACAAGCTTTCCAAGCAACAAACGACAAGTGAAATGGAGCTAAAACGAAGAATCTAAGCCCAGTTGAAAATTATAGAAAAACGAGGAAAAAATACACATGTCCGGATCACCAGACCCAGACGCAAATCCGGACAGGGGTGTCCGATCTACGGACGCACATACAAGCATGTCCTTACCAAGGACGCAAACGCGGACGTGAATTACAAGCGTCCGTACCACGGACGCCACCCCGGACATCTCACGTCCGTATCACGGACGCAACCCCGACGCAAAATAAAAGCATGTCCTTACCACGGATAGAAACTCTCGGACGTCTCATGTCCGGATGAGCCATATCCGGACACAAATCCGGACACGTGTAAAGTGCGGCGCCGAATTCTAGATTTCACGCGTTGTAACTTTCGGTGCCACCCTTCCTCTTTTCTTATCTACGGCGCCTACATTTTATCCATCTACTACCACCCGCCTACATTCTATCCCATCCACCCTTGTATTCTTCCTTTCCTATGCTCTATAAAAACTCTCATTCTTCTACGTTAAACATACACTAGAGATTGAAGAGAATACAGAGAGAACACACATGCTCCGAATCACTCACGTTTACCTCTATATCATACTACCTCCACCCAAATTCCAATTTCCCTCCATACATCCACATCTCCACTTCATTTCCATCCTTCCCCATCACCAAATTAGCCTTACGCTGTTATTTTCCAGAAAACCAATGAAGAACGACGTTCTTCACAAACCCAGGCTATGTCCGGATTTGTGTCCACGTAGCCCCCATACGGACAGGTGTTGTTTGGATTTGTGTCCGTGTAGCCCCTACCCGGACAGGGCCAACTTGTGTCTGTTTGTTCGTTATTCTTCGTTTTACCTGTTTATCATCGTTTTGAGCTTGGTATAATCACGGAGACAAGCCGGAAGCGAAACAACTCTCCCCAAATAGAGTTCTTTCTTTCCTCAAACTTTACTTTGTTTTAATGTCTATCTTATTTATGATGTTTGTTTTTATAAATATGTGTGAGTAATAAACCTAGCCTCCCGGGTTGGGAAGCAAGTCTATTTTATATAATTGTGTTATGTAGACTTCCCACTATAATTTATTTAAGCAATATTTTGATTCTTGTCCTTAATGCACTTTAATCTTCAGGCCAATTATTAAAGTGATATTTGAAGTTCTCTTGTTAAAATGCGGTGCTAAACAAGGTTCTAGACATAGGAAGTCAAAACGGGTTAACGACTAGAAACGAGTTTCGCCTATAGGTTAATCTGTCTTCAATAGGAATTGTTAATAATGCGATTGGTTGAATTGACTTGGGAATAATTTGCGGCTTATTATTTCTGCTAGTTAGGGTTTATTGTACAGGGAACAGTCAATAAACTAATTAATATTCATGAGCTTATTGCTAAAGTGGTGGAAGTTTACATTAATATAATTGGATGAAATAGGTGAGAACAACCCTAGGGTGCTTCCTTAAAAACAAAGAGTTTTACAACCGTTATTATTTCTGTTTTTTATAATTGTTTTATTATTGTTTTGTTTACATTAAGCTGTAACCACAGTTTCCCTAAAAAAGTGATAAGTTCTTGTCAGTAGTCTAATTAGAGTCCTCAGTTAATTTACTACACTATCAGTTAACTACAGCAAGGTCCCCAAGAGTTCGACAACCCCACAAATCCACTATTCCGCAAAACGATAGGTACACTGCCTAAGTTGTAGAAGTAGTCACATATTTCTCCAACAATGGTTGGTATGTACTGGTGCGTTTGCACGACTTCCGTATCCACTACGGGTTGGTTACTTAACATTCGGGTATTCTTGTCTTTCAACTTCGCTTAACATGTTAATTTACTAGAAGTACACTTCCATTCCTTATGCAACTCCAGTAGGAATTTATACCGTGTCCCAATGAGACCCTTATCACATAATATCGGCCACGGGCTTACTACCCAGTCCATTTACTATCACTTCCTTGCATCTCCACCGAGTTTAACTCATAACCCTGCTTGTTCGCTATATTATCGTCTAACAATACTTATACAACGGTCGCTTACTGCGCACCGTGTTCTTACATCTTGTACAACACTAACTTACATGGCATCCACTGTCATATTAGCTTCCGCACATGTACTTTCATATTATGGTTTGTCATTCATTTGGATGACTACTGAATACACTATTTTTCGAGTCTTTATGCTTCTTGAGCGTTGCTCACTCGGTGCTTCACATTATACACACATGCTACTAAACTAACTGCTCTCCCGCAATAACAACATGGTTAATCCTTAACATATTTCTTGAACTTGGTTCACATAACTACAGCTTCCGCAGTTTCACAAAATCGAGAGGTATCCCCACTCTTAAAGCAGTGGTTCGTTCTCCTCTCTATTCACTTGTACAACATAAACTTCCATAATCAATTAGATTTACGTAACACATTCAGTTTGTGGCTTATAAGCCCTATTGCCTCGAGCTCTGCTCGTTATAGGTTGTTCACACAATTTTACTTCTCTATACACCATCACATGGTTTGGAGGTTGTATTGGCTCCATGACAAGGAGGTCCATTGCATCACGCTTCCTTTCATAGGATGCCCCTTTAAGAATGTCAGATTGTCTCATGATGACTCAACTCTTGTGTTTCTGTCACGATATTTCGTTCAATAATTGTTGACCCAAACACCCTTCAAGATTGCTCCTAGGTGTTGCTAATTTATGCATTACATCTGGCTTGTACTTGTGGGTACGTTTAGTTAACTACATCGCTTTACGTTCTCGGCTGGGTTTATTATCCTCTCCCGTGAGATCGATATCCCTTGATAGCCTAGGTGATCATTCCGGGAATTTCATCCCGTTTGTTGCACATTGATGTGTCCACATTAGGCATCTTGCCTTGCCATGTATTGGATGGGTACTCGTTTCAGCTATCATGTTTAATCCCTCATGACGCTTGAGACACATGGGATGTTTTTATTTACTTGTCAGTGCGCTTCACACTTCTTGACTCATAAACATTTCCTTGAAATGGATTCACTAATTCTTTTAGTCTCATTAACTTAACTGGGTCCTTTTACTTCCACCATTTGTGGTAATTCATTGCTCGTGTTTGACTTTTACTGCTGACCGTAGTATGGAGTCGACTACTTCCCGTGTCCCTGACTCTACTCGTATACATATGTGGGGTACCCTACTGATACATCGCTACTTACCCGACTAACCATAAGTAGGTCTGTCAGGCCCACAAGCTCCTATCGGAGTGCGGTCGTCCCACATTTTATTTTTTGTACACTCGTAGTGTCCGTCACACGCCTAGGTGAAGTATCCTGTTGTCAACTCCCTCATGTTGTCTTATGATAATATGCATTCAGTGCTTCCCGAACTTAATCAAAGGAATTCCAACAACTGTGCTCTTAGCGTGTCCTACGTCCTTATTGTATATAACATAAGTTCGATCTTCTCCTTCAGGTTAACACCCTCGGGCTATCCGATTTCCGTCCGGTTATTCAAAAGTGAACTGGGTGTAACTTACCTACTGTGTGGCGCTGAGGCCGGTGTAGGTCCTCTGGTTTGGTTTTAAAGAAGGTTAGAAATAAGTATGAGTTTGAAAGAAAATTTGGTTTTGAAAAAAAGAGTTTGAAATAAATCCGAGTTTGAAAGAAATTTCTCACGGTATCACAATGTCTTCTTGTCTTCACCAAGTCTAGCTTCTCGCTGACTGGTGTATTCCCAATTACAAAGGTTAGGCTGTTAAGCCCTTCCACGGTTATGATTATCTCACTTAACTTCGTGGTACTTTACTAAGTACTTTGTAGTTGTTAAAAATTTTCCCGAACAACCCTGTTATAGCAGCACTTGCCATGGCAAGTGCGCCATGTTATCTAGTTATCGGCTCTACACACACCGGTTGCGGTATTGTTTTTACCCGCACTGTCATCAGTGGCCTTGTTGGCTCTTACCTTGATACTCTAATCTGGTAATTAATCTCCTGCATGACTTTTCATTGGTCTTCACATGGTAATCATCAACTAGGGCGTTTTCCATTCTTGGAGACCCCTATTTACTTGGTTTGTATCTTCCTCATAGCCCGTTCCCACGCATTTGTCGTGGTTACCAAGACTAGACCTTTCACTATATGGTAGTCGGTTGGGGCATATCTGTGAATATTTTCACAGCCGTCTAGGCTTTGTCAATTAGGCCTTAGGACCTCTTGTACACTGTAGGCTTGGAGTTACCCACTCCCGACTAGTTCCTTAGTTAGTTGGTATACCGTTGGTGGTATTATTTAACAATCATGGTCCCGTAGACACGCGTCTCGGGTTCCATTACTTCACTTCTTGCCTGTTGCACGGTTGGTGCGTTGCAAGCTAGTTGTTCTCGACTGCTCGGCATGTCGACCCAGGTTGCCAGAAATTCCATTCTCCTCTACATAGGATTCTTCATTCTTCGCTATTAAATGCGGTTAACATTGTTCAGATGGAAACCATCTCCGGGATTCCTAGTTTTCGGAATAAACCGCATGACAGGTTCTTCGTACTTACAGAGTTATTTAACAACGGCCAGATCGGGTTTTCCGAGTAAGAGAGGGCTTTCATCTCTCTGGCATTCTTTCCGAGTTATAAAACAGGATTGTGGAGGGCAGGAAGGATATTGTAGGTTTCCAGTACTCACTGGTAATTCCTAACTAGCGTATCTCTCACGCTATCACTCAACCCTTAACCCAAAGTATTAAACTCCTAACTCGGTACTCCCTAAGCTCGGTAACTCCAGTCATCAGAGCGATACTTCACTCTGATACCACTTTTGTAACAACCCCAACTACAAACATAGTACTTAACAAACCATAACAGCGGAATACAACTCAACATTTTACTTAAACCGTTGGTGTTACACGCCGTTAACCACCCACGTGGCTAACAAGGCTAATACATACACATTGTATCGGTCTGATGGACCAGATACCCGAGCATCTACACAGTACAATCCCATTCCATTTCCAAAAATCCATATACATTACATTCCAACAGTACCGAGTATTTACAACTGATGCCGATAACATTTTTGGTCTTACTACACCTACAATACATAGGTGATTAAATAAACTACCCATGCCCAAACAACTACCCCGTCCTACTCTCGAACGGCTTCTAGCTCCACTCTACCTGAAAAGGAAAAGGGTGGCCCCTAAGGGGCTTAGTACCTTTGGTGGTATGGTAATCGTGCAGCCCGCATGCTACCGGCCACGCACAACTAATTGTCGTCTAAGCATGCGGTTGATTATTTTTAAACCATGCATGAAAACTATAAACACATAACACACGTGTATTTAACACACATCCAAACATCAGGATTCGAACAATTTAATCATCACATCAACACTTGTTAGATCACCTTATTGTGCTCTTTAACCCTTGAGGGTTCCTACCTTAATGGAGCTAACTCCTCACTAGACGACATTTACCCATCTAATCGGGTTATGCTTAAATTCCTCTTATAATAACCTGGAGTTGATACCCATGATCAACATACTCAACATAACAACACATATCACTAACGTACATACAACATAACTCGGGGAGAGTCACGTGAGGGCTCGTACCCCAGATGAGAGTTAGTTATCTCTTTGGAGCCTAGAGAATCTTTCTATTCCCATGTTAAGCTTGTACACACATAATTTATTGTTCTACTTAGAGAACATATACTTACTTAAGATGTGTCGGATATAACATAGTTTCGAACACACCGTACACATTTACTTACTTAGATATTTCGGTCTTAATATAGAACCATTCACACTATACACATATCCCCCTAGCCCCGAACAATAATCAAGGTAAGTGAGCCATCTATAGGCTCGTGGGTGATTGTAATCCAAGAAGGAAAACAACCAAAAATAGAGAGGGGGTTAAAACAACTGTAGACATCAACCCCCAAACAACACACGTGACCGGAACGACCGGATTCCTCACCCCCCATAATATATATACATATTTGTTAGAAGTTTCCTTATGGAACTTATCATGTTACGACACCATATGGTATTACAAACTAGGTTAAACACACAAGGGAGGTAAACACACTCACACACAATAACAATACACAACTAACACACGGATAGCCGTAGTTAGAACGTTCCCGTAGGTTGGGTCGTTAAATCCGAATACCGATCTCTTATGTGGTCCTAGATTTGGTTAGCTATGGTTTAACACTTTCGAGGTTAACGGTATCGGAACTAAACACGCCATATAAATGAATTACTATAAACTCATTTCATGCTTATTCTTGCAAGGTGGCAAACACCCAGAAAAACAGGTTGGCATACAAGCCGGTGTAATCCGGTAGAACACAGGTTACAAGAAAACCATACCTGTCACCTCGAGGATGGCTAGCCTTATATGGCGACCTCTTAGTCCTGGCTGCCATCTCTACTAGTTCTCGTGCCTATAATCCATTTGATCGAATGGTTAATTACCGTTATTACTTCCCGGATAACTAATTACTCCACATTACAAACTTGTTTTACTTTCACATTTAATTACAATTTTCCACCCTCTTAATTGTCATTATAACTCACCAAACATGTCTTTGCATTTTAACTTACACTTGTTCATCCCCATTATACTCACTAGGGTTCACTACCTAAACCACATTTTCTTTTCTGTTTTTTTTATGGGCCGACCGACCCAACCCTCTGGGTCGGTCCATTCCGGTAACATTCCGGCTCTCTAAATTTTACCTGACCGACCCAAGACCCTCTGCGTCAGTCTATTCCAGAAACAATTTTCGGCTAGCTTATTACAGTTCGACTGACCCAGCCAGGGTTGGTCCCTGGGTCGGTCGACTGCAGGAACTTCCCAAAAATTGTCTAAATTGTCCCAATCTTTTCCTCAAGTCTCCTAATGTGTTCTAACACCATTTGGCACACTTAAACCTTCATATACAACCCACCAAACTCATTCTCAAACTCATTCATAAATTCCTTAAACACTTACTCATTTTCTTGTGAAATCTCTTAACTCATGTAACATCTTCCCTAGGTTCCTAAGTGGTAATTTATGCCTACAATATCAACTAACCAAAGTGTTCTCCTCAATCATTTAAACCACTCACAAACATCATTTTGCATTATCATCATTTCCCTTACACATACTCCTTAAGGTCTTTTCCATATGTTCATACTTAACCCCTTTACAATACATTATTTTTCCCTTGTTTTTTTTCCATAATTTGCACATGACTTATCTCCACTCTCACCATGACTTTGGTGTTTCTCAATTCACCCATTTAATCTCTAAACTTCCATGAACAATGCATAAATCATTCTAATACTTATGAACACTTAAATTCCCCTTACTTCACCAAATCAACACTTAACAATTCTTAGTACAACCTAGGTCACAATACTTCACCAAAGCACTTAAAACTCTTGTTTTCCCCACCAAATTTTGCCATAGGTTCCCTAGTACATTCTCACACCCAAACACTTTGTTTTTCACCCTCAAACAACAAAAGACATTCCACTCCACAAGGGAATATCTTTACACACAAACTACACATAACCTACACCACATCACAATATAGTGCATAAACTTAAATTGTTTGGCACTTAGGCCCTTAAATTGCATTAAACTTAAACACTGAATTTCCACATATAATTGCCTTCAACCTGCGAATACACACAACAATGCTCCCATGTCCTCATAGTCCACCTTGTGGATAGTTTTCTAACTCATTTCCCATTGGCTCTTTAGGTTGTTTATTAAGAAAATATAGCTCAATTTCCTAAGGCACAAAGACTACATCAAGAGATGTCATTTACCTCTTCTCTTCGAGTTTTTCTCACTTGTTTTCTCTTGTTCTTTCTTGATTGAAAATCGGCAAGGAGCTTTTATCACTTGTAAATATTCTAACCAATACACATATAAGGGTAATGAGCATTAAGCTTCATACTTAAACTCATATATATAAACCCTAAATTTACATAAGTATTTTAAACACTAAAATGGAAGTTTCCCTTGGAATTTGAAAGGGAGCTTGATTAAGAAGCAAGGTAGGACTCCTCCTAGTCCTTTGAAGATTGAATCAAGCTACTAAAATGATCAAGACAAGGCATCACTAATGGTGATTTTCGGCCATGTATGAAAATGAGAGGAAATGTGAATTTTCTTTGACTTTTCTTACCTTGAAGCAAAGGAGAACAACATGATGTGAAAAGATGAGTTTTTCCTCCTTCAATGGAGATTCTCCATGGCACCGAAATTGAGTTCTTGAAGATTTGAAAAGATAGAAGTGTAGAGCTTGGTCTAACTAAGACAAAGGTAGTCTTGAAATTGATTTTGGAGCATGGAGCTATGCGTTACAAGCAAAAGAAGTTCAAGAATGGAGGTGGACTGTAGCAAAAACGTTTTTTCTTGGGAGGATGAAGGTAGGTGACGGTGGGAACAAGGAAAGATGAAGGAAATGAGGAGAGAGGTGGTCTTTTGATGATATTTTGACTTATAAAGGTATTATCCACTTTTACTTATTTTCCCTCCTTTCTTTAATTAACTAATAGATGGTGGTGACTCACCATGTTGAAAAACCTGCCCCTTTTAGTTAATAGGGTATTTATGGTCTTTGTTGACCATTTAATTAGCTTATGTTGACTTATGACTTAAACTAGCACTATTTGAGCACTATTCACAAACTAATGCACATAATTGTGAAATTTTTGATTTCTCATTGACTTAGACTTCCTAATGTGATACTAAGTAGTACACATATTTATTAAAGAGTAATGATGGGCATTTATCCCCTCAAAACCCATTTCCAAGACAATTTTTCAAAAATGTGCTTTAAGACTCCTTAAAGCACATTTTGTGTTTTAACTTGTTTTCAAGCTTGGTTTTCTTTATGAATTGATTTAACACGTTCATTAACATGTAAATAAGGTCTAGGAATGACCTTTCAGTCTTATAAAAGGTTACACCAAGTCTAGAGCAAGTATTTGCTTAGATTGACTTTATGGTTATTTCTTGTGTTTTCTTTGGTTTAAATTGTCTACCATTGTTTCTTAAGGACTTAATTTGCCTTAGAAGATCATAATTATATTTTAATAAAGTCTTGGTAGGTTCTTTGGGTCCTAACCAAGTTCATTCCAAGCTTAGAGCATGTTTTTGCTCAAACTATCTTTATGGTACTTTATTGTTTTTACTATGGTTTAAATTGTTCACTAATGTTTCTAAGGCACTTTTTAGCCTTAATATACCATATTTTAATATTTAAACAACATATCAAGGTTTGGGGTATTTCAGTTCTAATTTGTTTTCCGCCCCACTTACTTCCTGTATTTCCGAATTGACCACAATTTATATGGTATACTTTGTAATGTCATTATAACTATATATTATACACTTTTCTTATTTAAACCTTTTATATTATTCTATAATAACCAAACTTCACTAACATGTTATAATCTGTTATATTAACTAATTCAACCCAAAACTTTCGGTAATTTTCATTCCTACCCTACAAGTTTTGTAAATTCAACATTCAACTTATAATATTACTATAAGATCATAAATTAAGTATCTATGTCATTAATTTTGGTCAAAGCTCCTAACATGGTCAATACTGACCTATAGACTGCCAGTTTGACCATAAGTTACAAAATTACGGTTTGACCCAAACTTTCCAGAAATTACATTTTTAACCCTAAACTTTATAAAACTTTATAAAATTCATTTAAGTAGCTTTTAAATCCTAAATTTGGGATAATATTATGTTTAGCCCCCAAATTTCATTTTAATTATGGTTTAACCCCCATATGTACTCGGTAATATTTATGTGGTTTTAAAACTAGTTTAAACTTAATGTAACATAAACTAAAATGGCCTAAAGTACATGGCCTTATTACAAACATTAACATAAGATAAAAATTACATATAAATGTCACAAATGACATGAAAGGCTCGTGGCTTTTTACTGTAACCACCCAACATTTTCTAAAATTGCATTTTAGCCACTTAAATAATTCCTATGACATTATAAGTCATCTAAATAGCAAGTAAACTAACCAAAAATGTTATATAACATTTTAATACATAACTAAGTCATTTTAGACCCTAATACCCCACGACTTATATTATAATGTAACAAATATTACATAAAACATTAATATAAGATAAGGTAAGGTTTTCTTACTTGATTTTGAACCACTAAATTACCCAAACAACAACCAACACTCTCGGCCTATTTTAAAGATGAGCTTAAGTTAGTTTTGAACATAAACTCATATATAAGCTTAGTTAGTATATCATTAAGGTTGTAAATCAACTTATTTTGACAAGTTTACACTTAAGCTTGATTCCTACAATTTTGGGCAGAATCATTCCAAGGTTTCAAGACATATTTAGCCATCATATATGCAAGGAAAAAGATAGGCATGAGTTCTTGTAGCATTAAGGATAGTTAAGGACCAAATCAAGCTTAATCAAACATGATTATACCTCGATATTGTAGGCTTATATAGGGCAGTCCATGCCTGGATTTTTGAAGCCAAATAAGGTGTCAAAAACACCATAAAAATAGAGAATAAAACCGGTAATAACAAGGTAGGAAAATGGTTGGAAGATCCTTACCGAAAATGCCAAAAATGAAGTCTTTTGGCATGGATTTAGCTACCTATTCAAAATATAGATGTATCTACTAAATGGACATGTAAATAATAGGAAAATAAGCTAGGGAAACCAATGAATCAACCTGGAAATGGAGATGATGGAGATTTGCAAGTTTAAGGCATGTTTTTACCTCAGATGTTACTTAGGCTTACTTCCCTTCTCTTTTGGATTTTTCAGCCAAATAACACACCTCCTTTGCAATCCAACTCGGTCTGGATGAGTGGATGGAAATGGGATTAGGTTACAGCAATGAAAAGAAGAAGAAAAGAGGAAGAAAATGGTTATTTCCATGCTTTAAGATCTTACCTAGTTCAAGATGGGTTGCCCTTGGAAGATGGTTGTTGCTCACGCCAATGAAGGAAGGAAAAGGGAGGGTTTAAGCTGCTGTCTATGGCTGAGAGAAGGTGAGTGAGGGAGAGAGTCATCTTTTGGCTTAAAATGTAAGAATGTCTTAATTAAGTGAATAGTCTTTAGGTGAGTCATAACTAGATATTTTAGAGATTGCTTAAGGATAAGGAAACTCCCTTAAGCTGCCACCTCCATGTGGTCAAGGTCAAGGGCTTGGTCTTGACCATTGACTAGATTAGATGATTAAGTGTTATTTTTGCACTATTTGAGTACTATTCACATTTTGTTGCACATATTTCTGATTTTTTTGAAAACTTTGAATTAAACATTATAATGTGGTACATTATGTCACATTAGTATATTTAAGGGAATTCAAGGCCTTAAAACCAATCAAAACTCAATTTAAAGATAATCTCACAAAACGTGCTTTAAGGAGTTTTAAAGCACATTTTATATTTTAACGTGTTTTTGAGCTTGGTTTTCTTTGGTAATGGTTTTATGATGTTCATTTGGGCACATATTTGCCCTAAATGGTCAAAGGGTGTAATTCTTGTTTTATATTGACCATTGTTGTTTTAAATTGATTGTTAGATTAAATTAGGAAATGAGAGTTCGGGGGATTGGTATTCAACTTATTTAGGGTTCAATTACATTCATTACCCCTCCTAGGTCGTTTTTCCTCTACTTAGTTTAATTACGGCTTATTACGAAGTTGTTTTAACCTAAGTGCGCACGTTTCTGATTTTTTTGTGTTTTTAACATTTTTTTACTGGAATTAAAGTGAAAATTGAAACTACCTAAACTAGGGGTTCGGGGGGCAGAATTAGGGCAGATTTTAATTCTGACCATAGCCACGGACCTAATGTCTGAGACCAGGACCCCAGGTAAATTACTAATACAGGAAAATTGAATTTGTAGAAAAATAAATTTTGAAAACCTCCGGGGCCACGGACAGGGTGTCCGTGGGCCTGGACATGAACCGTTGAAACCTAAAAATTGAAAATTAATTCCCGCCTTCATCCGAGGCTGTCCGTGGCCACGGACAAGGTGTCTGGGATCCCAGACAGGTCGTCCGAAAGCACGGACTAGCCACGGACGGTGGCACTCTGGTGATTCCCAGCGGTGTTTTTGGCTCAAATTTTATGGGTGTGTATCCTACGAGATTTTAAACAAGTTAGAATTCAAAAGTACTCAATTTGATGTCGAATTAAGCATGAAACTTAGCAAACAAGTAAGTAGGCAAAAACATAAACAAACCTTAATTCATAAGCAAGGAAATATCAATTCGATTAGAAATTTCAACCAGAAGTGTATTTAGACCAAAGGAGTTAGAAAATTTGGTTTCTAACCTGTTTTGGTTTTGGGATTTGATGTTCCTTCACGTTGAGAATCTCTGAAAGCTTCGTTGGTGGCCAATTTGGTTAGACTTCGACCCAAGCTTCTGATCCCTTCTTCCTTGTGTTGTTCACCACGTTTTGGTTCTGTATTTTTGGTGTTTTGGTGCTTGGAAGTTGAATGGGAAAAGAAAGAATGTGTTTTTGGTGATTTCGGGGTGATTTCGTTAGAGTTTCGATATTGATTTGAGACTTGGAAGTGTAAAAGCGTAGGGAGAAGGTTTGCGGCTGTGTTTTCTGACCTTGGACGTGTTCTCCTCTGCCCTAGTTCGTTTTTGGGAAGGTCTTTTATAGTAAAAGGCTGAGCAAAAAGGTAAAGGAAGATCTCTTTGCAGAAAATCTTTATGTGCACTAAGAGAATTTGATTTTTTTAATATTCTACGAGCTGAGAGAAATTATGAAATTTTAACTGAAGGTAAAGTATGAGTTTTAGGAATTTTGAGAGTTAGAATCGGGTTATTTTGACAAATAGTCGATTAGATAAAAATCTCACAATCTGGAATCTCCTATAATTCATAACTTACGATTGGAAAGTAGAAATAACGAAATTTGAACGGTGTTAGTCTTTAAAAATCATTCTATCTTGTGTTAAAATTTCATGACATTTGGACTTGATTTGGGTATTTTCCAAAGGAGAGAGAAAATTGCAAAAATGATTGAATTTCTCTTTTAAATTTTGGGCTAAAGGTCCAAATAAAACAATTTTAGGTTTACGAATGTATGTAGTCATGCTAACCATGTGACAAATTTTATTTTAATTTTGGAAACCTGATAGGATCGGGGTGCTGACCGAGTAGGTCTGAGGTGTTAGTCTAAGACCAACCCTACTTGGAGATAAGTAATTGCCAAGGAGATAATGCGGATGCCTTTTGTGTAAAATTGACAAGACAAGATTTTGCTTGTATTGAAATTTAAAGTGAATTAACACCTAGCTTCCTATCTTGGGATTCGACAGAGGTATTCTATCTCATCCAACACTCGCTCTACTCTAGACGTAGATCAATGCAGAATAAGGAATAAAGGGAGTGTTTCGGGTGCTCTATAGGTAATAGATACCTAAGCTAAAATGACAAAGTGTAACACCCTGGATTTTGCCTTAAAACATAGGTTATTAAATTACAAATCTAACGGTGAAAATGGCTTCAAGAACAGACCCCAAACGAGTCCTAAAAGTGCAAATTAAGCATGGTCCGAACTTGTGTCCGGACATGAGAAGTTCGGACACAAGCCGAGAAGATTAGACTGCGAAAATCCATTTGTCCGAACTTGTGTCCGGACATTGATGTTCGGACACAAGTTCGGACAAATGGATTTTCGTAGTCTAATCTTCCCGGCTTGTGTCCAAACTTCTCATGTCCGGACACAAGTTCGGACCATCCTTAATTTGCACTTTTAGGACTCGTTTGGGGTCCGTTCTCGAAGCCGTTTTCACCATTAGATTTGTAATTTAATAACCTATGTTTTAAGGCAAAATCCAGGGTGTTACAAGGTGGTATCATAGCTGTGTTTGGTAAATAAGATAAAATTTGGATTAAAAAGGAATTAAAATGTGGGGTAAGCCGCTTTAGGGAATTACGGTACCTGCGATATTGTGTATGTGGTATTATACTGTATGGATACTGAATTACATACTCTATTTGTGTATTGGTGATGATGTTAGCGTAACAAGATGGGTATTGTGTACTGATATCGGAGCTATTATATGTGCTAGCTTCTATTATGGGGTAGAGACTTAATATATGGGCATATGGGTGGATATTGCTTGCACAATTTAGTACTTATAATCAGGAGTTCGCATAGAGCTTTAGGAAAGTGTAGGACTGGCTGACAGATTAAGTTTCCCATACCATACAAGGAGCAGGTGTAACACCCCAACTCAACCCAAATGTGGTCTCGCAACTTAACAACATATATATATAAACATGTCACAGCGGAATTCTTTACACTTCAGGACCTTGCCACGGTCTGACTACAGAATATACCGAACATTAGTACAACAACCTTAACCAATTACATTTCCTTCTTACAATCCCCTCATATCCTATACATCTTACTAACTCAATTACCATACGAGTGTACATGCACAACTCGTAGGCCACACTTAACCTTTCACACTTGTACCCCTTCTTACTCTCGCGACGGCCGCCACCTGATGTTCACATGTGTAGTAAAAACAGCCCCCAAAGGGGGTCAGCACGAATGCTGGTACGATCCTCACATGGCCCCCAAGCTAACGTGGCTACGACGACTAATTGTTGATAGCATGGAGGTTGATTAAATGCACAACATAATTGAAAGTGCAGTAACCAACAAACCAAATATGAACAATCAAAGTTCAAACATAACGAACGACTTAAATGCGTTCCCTTAATTAGAGAGTTAATTATCTAACTCCTTATGTTATATTTCCTCTTAATCTTAGTCCATCCTTATCTCACCTCAATCTTAGTCTTATCTTAATCTTAGAAACAACCATCCATTAATAAGGAGTGGATGTAGCTTATCTTAGTCTTAATAATACAAACCATCCTTTAAAAGGAAATGGTTGCAACTTATCTTAACCTTACCTTAATCTTAATCTTAACTTATTCTCAGTATACAAACCGTTCCTGGAGGGGAATGGTTGTATCCTAAGTCCAAACCTGGGATTTAGGTGATCCCACCGCACCATCTTAATGCCACCTACCCTGGACGGGAGTCCAGCGTAGCTGAGCCGGCAACCGGGCCTAGGCTACAAGTCCGAAGACAAGTCCTTAAGCGGAAGTCGAATCTGCTATAGATACCGACCCCCTTTCCTTAGCATGCATGACCGGAGATCGGTCCCGGGTTTCCTCACTCAAGTTCCAGTTAGTAGTAGTCTCAAGACCATGTTTGTTGGTTAACCTCTTTCGGTTTATATCAACCCATATTAGGGAGCGTTCCTTAGTCTCACTCATTTCCTTACTAAACGTTAGTTAGTAAGTTCTCACGGTATGTTGTGTTAGTTTTCAAACATCACACAACAATACAATAAACATAATATTCTGGTTGCATGCTTTATCTTGTTTAGTGAGCACACAAAAACAAATAGCACACAAGCCGAGGGACACCTCGTTAGCAAGCAGGTCACAAGAAGAACTGTACCGTTCACCGTTGGTCGTTCGGTTGCTTAATCTCTTCCGGAGTCCAATTCCCAAGTCCTAAAACATTCATCCAGTTTTAGGTTGTTAATCACTTAACTCAATTCAACTTACTTATCTTACTTAACTTACTTAACCCTTAATGATTCCAACCTAACACCTCTTAAGTCTTACAACTTAATCTTACAAACTTAATCTTATAATTTTAAGTTTATTCTTAACTTAATCCCTTAGGTCTTTATACCTCTAGTCATCATTGCCCCCTTAATGGGGTACCATTAATACCACTAAACTCTCTTAGGGTTTCTTTTTTTTAAGTCTTAAGGGTCGTCCGACCCACCGTCCGACCCACCAACTGGGTCGGACCATTCCAGAGATCCTCCCGTCTTTAAAACCCCTCCGTCCGACCCACCAACTGGGTCGACCATTACAGAAACTCTTATGGCGGCTTAACAGAGGTCCGTCCGACCCAAACTTGGGTCGGACCCCTGGGTCGACGCCACCAGAACATGTCCAAAAATTGTTAAATCTTCACCAAACTTCTCCTTAAGCCTTCTAATGTGTTCTAACATCATTTAGACCCTTAAACCCACCTTTAATCATCCTCCAAACTCATGAAAATCACCTCCAAAGATCATTCCAACCTTTAGCTCAATTCTTGCAAGAAATTCCTAACACTTGTCAATTAATTCCTTATATTTCTAACATGTACATTTTGTCTAAAACTTCAACTAACCAAAGTGTTTCTTTTCTACCCATATAACTCCTCCTTAACATCATGCACTCCATCTTTTCTTGTTTAACCTTTCAAGGTTATCTTGCATGTCCATGCACAATTTCTCTTTTTTCACTTGTTACTCATCACTCTTAAACTCTTAAGCTTGCTTATACATTTCTTTCCATTACCTTAATACCTTGACATTGTTCTTCATTTACCTTAACCATGCAACGCCCTCCTTAGGCATTTCCACTTCTTTTATGCAACTTACTCACCATTCTCATGATCATAACCTCTTATACGTTTCTAGTCATTGCCTTGACGACTTACAACATTCTCCTACCATTTTCACTTCCATCACCCAAGTCCACACATTACCATTCAACCAAACCTTACTAGTCAACCACTAACATCACCACCTCTTACACAAACTTCCCGAACTCTCATTGTTCTTCTCTTAGTTCATACCTAAATCATCTCAAAGCATTACACCATTTCCTCGAGATTTGCACAAGTCTTACCATTCCTCATACCATGACTTTGGTGTGTTCAATGCACCCATCTAAACTCTAATTTCCTCATAGACCATTCTAGGTCATTCTAAACCTCAAGAACTCTTTAGTTAACTCATTTCCACTCAAATTCCTTTTTATGACTCCTAGTAAATCCTAGGTCATATTAGTTCACCACCATCACCTAAACACTTATTTTCTACTCAAATTTCGCATAGCTTCTCTAGTATCTTATCATGCCCACACACATTGTTTTCCTCATTCAACCATCTCACACACATCAAGTTCTTTCTCATCACATCTCATCACCAAACCAACTCATTCACAACAACTCATTATATTGCAATAATCTTAAATTGCATAGCACCAAGGCTCTTAAATGACATGGCTCTTAGGCCCTTAAATGACTTAAACTTAAACACTGAATTTCCCACATATAAAAGCCTTCAACCTGCAAATACACCCATCAATCTCATAGTGGTTACAATACTCTTAAAATCCATCTTAAACTTATATTACTAACTCATTCCCATTGGCTCCTTAGTCACAAGTTCACAGCTTATTTAAGTTCTTTTTCTTAGGTTACATAACCCATTACCTAATGTAAGCCCTAGGCTACATTGGTACTCATCTAAAACTCATTCCTTAAAACTTAAACCACAATTAGGTAAGTAATTTACCTTGTTTTCTCAAGCTTATTTTATCTTCCTCCTTAGACCTTCTTCTTGCATGAATATCGGCCACCACTTAAACTTCCTTTGCCAATAATCTAACCAATATTCAATGACTCACATGAGTACTAAACAATACACTACCCTTAAGGAATGAAAACCTAGGTTAGAAATGTGTTCTAAGGCATAAAAGTGGATGATTACCTTTGAAGTCTCAAAGTAGACTTGGGCATTGAATGAAAGAGGACCTCCACTAGTCCTTGGTGAATAAAACAAGCTAGAACAAGGCATAAAAACAAAGCCCCATGAGTAGTAAATTTTCGGCCACGTGGAAGGAATGATGGAAACATGGCTTTTCTTACATTTTCTTTACCTTAAGAGAATGGAGAAGCTAATGAGCTCTTCAAACTTGATTTTCCTCCATCAATGGAGTTTTCTCATGGCACCAAACTTGAGCTTTGAAAGATTTGAAAAGATAGAAAGATAGGTCTTGGCCTAACTAAGAGAAATCTATACTTAGTTTTTTATTTGGGGCAAAGATGAACACTTGGTGAGCATTTGAAGGTGGAGCACCCATGGATGGAGCTCTCTCGGTTTTGGAGCAAGAGAAGAGAAGAAGAAACCGTGGGAAGAAGAGAAATGAAGAGAGGGAAGAAGAAAAGTAGGCTAATATAAGATATTTGCTTTATAAAAGTAAATAGTAACTCCTTTTACTTATCTCTTCTTTTCTTCCTTATTTGATGTAGTCTATGGAGACTAATCCTTAGAAAACTGGCCCCCATCTTAAATAAGGCTAGTCATGGTCTTTGTTGACCAACTAATTAGCTTATATTGATTAAAACTTAAACTAGTCACTATTTGGCACTATTCACAAATTAGTGCACATATTTCTGAAATTTTTGATTTCCAATTGATTTAGGCTTCCTAATGTGATTCTAATTAGTACACAAGTTGATTAAAGAGTAATGATGGACATTTAGCCACTCAAAACTCAACTCTAAGACAATTTCTCAAAAATGTGCTTTAAGACTTCTTAAAGCACATTTTGTGTTTTAACTTGTTTTCAAGCTTGGTTTTCTTTGCTAATTGATTTAAAATGTCCATTATCATATTACTAAAGTCTTATATTGGTATTTGGGTGCTAATAAAAGTCACTCCAAGCTTAGAGCACGTTTTGCCCAAATTGCCCTTAAGGCACTTTCTTGTGTTTTCCTTGGTTTAAATTGTCTACCAATCTTTCTAAGGCATATTCGAGCCTTACTACATCATAATTTGATGTTTACCCAGCATACTTAGGTTTGGGGTATTTCAATCTACCCCCCTTAAAAGAACTTTGTCCCCAAAGTTCTCATGCATCTTATCTTATTAGAATACATGTCTTACCTCATTCCATAGATCATATAGATCATACTTATGTATACTTAAACTCATTGGATCATTAGATCCGCCATATTCTTATTCTTAAATATCACACAACATGCTTACGCATTTTTAGCACTCAAAATTCCCTTTGTTCCTTTTGATGATTAAAACATTCACATAGTTTCCAACGTATTCTCCCATGTCACCGGTCCGTAGACAATGGCTCATTCGTCTCGTCACCATGGGCCAGAATACAAAACACTCTGCTCTCCCCATGTCCCGGTCCGAAGACAAAGGCTCGTGCGTCCTCGACTTCATGGGCGAGACTCAGTAAAAAGGTAATCCTTTTTACGAGGTCATGTGAGGAATAATTCCTCTAATTAAAAATACAATCAACTCCAATTTTCATTTTATCCTAAGGCCTCTATCCATAGTGTGATTTAGTTTGACCACTAGTAGGGAGTTTCAGGAATCATCCAACCCTGATGTGATCAGCATCAGTGTAGAACTATCCTTCCACCCCAATTTGTGTTCGGTTTCCCTTGATCCCTAGAAAATCAAGTTCCACCTCCCACATCATTTTCAAACATCCAAATAATTCACTCATGTCCAATTTTCTATCTTTTTAGTTCTTCTAATCATAATCAATACATCTCCAAAGTGTGGACTCAGTCCATCCACACATTCCCGATTCATCTCTTAGTAATTACCTCAAGACTTAAATTCCTACTAAGTTCTATAACTGTCCCATACCAATTCTCACCATCTTATATCTCATAGCATTACTATCTTCTCCCTTATACTCATGCCAAATAGTATCTCATAATGTTATCTTATTTTTATCTCACACATAGTCTCATATCGACTCATACCTCATATATTCCTTATTCCTTAAGTCTCCTTAAACCTCCTCCTTAATTCTCTTAACTTGTACTCACGCCGGAGTTAACAAGATAGGTACTTAATATGTATGGTATTCACATCTTCTGTGTGCAATAACCATGATTTTATCTCAAAATGTTTATGTAAAACATATTCTCAAATTATTTTGTGCTATGCACACCGTAGTTTATGTACTCAGTACACAAACATACGCTAAGCGGTTTTCGCTCTACCCCCCTTAAAATGGATTACGCCCACGTAATCAACATTATATCATCCTTGAACATAAGTTCAAGATGTCTAATTCTTACCAAGCATTCTAGCTTCCATGTCATCTATCTTACTTATAATTCGATCAGAAATGACTTAGTCTCTGTATCGAGGATTCTTAACGGTACTTATACCGTTTCCTTAACTTAGTTTGGTCTAATCTCAAAGGTAGTGGTCTGCTAGCTTCCGCTGCACAACTCTGATGGTCTTAGGCTTAACTGTCTCGCTTATCCTTTTACAGTATTGTATATCTTTCTCCTGCGTGCTATGGTTTAGCACTAAAGGTCCCTCAATGGTCACGTGTTATCTTTATATATACACGACCTTGATGAGTTGTAGCTCGTCTATCCAGTCTTCTTGGAGATCTAATGTCTGTATTCTTAGTGTTTTCTCAAGTGTCTAAATCGTTCTTTCCATCTGACCCTTGGTCTGAGGATGATTCTTAATCTGAAACTACTGTTTAGTGCTTATTGCGCTTTACAGTTTAATCTCTTACATCTTAAGACATGTCCAATGTCTGTACTTAACAATCCGTGCTCTTCGCACTTCATAGTCTTTAATTATTTGTTCTCTGGTTCCTCTGTGTTGCTGGTTCAACTGAATTCTTCTCTTCGACTGTTTGTGGTAGTAGCTGCTCTTGTGTGATCTTGCGTCGTTGTCCGTGGTACGGAGTCGACTACCTCCCGTGTTCCTTACACTACTCGTCTACATGCATGGGGTACCTTACTGGTACATTACTACTTATCCAACTAACTCATAAATGAGCGTGTCAGGCCTGCAAGCCCCTGTGGGGTGCAGTCACCCCACGTCTCGTTTTAGTAAACTCATAGTGTTCGTCACACATTTAGCTATTGCTAATTATGAAGTATTCTGTTGTCGATCTCCTCTTTCATCGTTCCATAATAACATTTATTGTTCTTCTTGAAGTTAATCAAGGGAAGTCCATTTATCGTGTTCTTGGGTATGGTATGCTCCAGCTCCTTTATGTATTTCGTATTGATTCTATTTCTTAGTAGCTTAGGTCTCTTTCCATAGAGCCTCTTATCTTCTTTCTCATATTCATTCTATTAGGGATGCACTTCCAGTTCCTTAAGGAATGGGTTGTGTGCTTCCTGTGTAATCTTACCAAACCAGGTCCAGACTACTGGCATCAATGCACAGTTCGTCTACCATCTTATTTTCTTACTTATGGTGGTCTTAACTCATAAATCTAATTGCCTCGGTGTCAATATTTGACGGCTCATACATAATGGTCGCCTTACCGCGCACCATGACTTAATCCACTTATCTAACTATTGTACTCACGACCACTACTACCGTGGTAGTTGGCCTTAACCATGTTGCCCATTAATGGTGCAACCTTCTACTCACTTATTCTAATGTCTTACCTTATACTCAATCCCTTCTTGGTGTAAACACACTGGGAGTTCTCTCATTCCGGTGTATGGCGGTTGCCGTACGGTGTTGTAAAATAGTTGACTCTTGATGTAAAGATGTTCTGCTTAAATCGCAGATTCGTAAACAGGCTGATTTCCCTCGCATTCCTTCCTCCTTATGGCGTTGCTTACCATGCAATTTAACTGATTACTGAAGAAGTCATCCATTGAATCATAAGCTCTTCTGAGCCTTGGTCACTTGACGTGCCATAATGTGCACTCTCAATGTTTATCTCTGACGAATACTGATTCTTAAATCTCGGGTGTTGGATATGAGGTCTGTTTCTGCAGCCTTCCTTATTACTCAAGTGTATCTGATATGTTCCAAGGTAATCCCAAGTTTATAGTTTCCATTCTCTAACAAAATCGTGTTGCATCTCTAATAAGTGAAAGCCCTTTTGAGGGGTTCATTCCCACTCATGGCCTCACAACAAGGAGAGGTATCCCCACCCTAAAGGCATGGTTCGTTCTCCGCCCCTGTCCTTAGCATTATTTCAATATTCTCATTGGTGCTTTTTCCCCGGCAATATTTTCCACAATCTAATTTATAGGTTTGTAACCGTTCACATCTACACATTGTAGTCCCTTCATGGCTTGAATCAGCTCTTTTACAACTTACCGCACCTCGAGTTCTGATGTGGTTAGCATCCTTGGCTCGTAGGCTTTTAGTGCTTAGTGCTTCAGTTCATTACTTGTACTCTCACCCACCTGTTGGTCATTCTTAAAGGTTTTGGTCCTTTGAACACTATCCACCGTTAGGTTACATACTAAATGTAGTATTGGGTTTCGTGGTAAGTCGCTGCATCCTGCTTCCTGCTATGGAAGTTTATTCAGGTGATCTGAGGTTACTTAGTGTCTTTGACAATACTGTCGCTTTATTAGACTTATGTCTTTTAGCAAATAAGGATAAGTTGGTATTAGGCTTTTGCCTTACGATGTCCAAGTCGGATATCATCCTGTCATCTTATACTTTCGTTTCAACGCTTCGTTCAACTTCCGTTGACTACGCCACCCGTTGATGATCGTTCACACTTGGGTGTTAATGAGTTAGACAAACAGTATTAACTGTCATTCATCAGTTTGCTCGGCTCGACTATGCCTGCTCTGTGGGGGTAGTCCTCCGGGCTTTCCTTTTCCAGGGTGGTACATCTTTAGTCCTTAGTAGGTTATAGGTTATGTTCATTCTTTTACCCTTATTTTCTAGGTTTTCCTAACATCTTCATTGTAGAATGTTGTTATTGGTATTCTTAATGGTACTTTGGGAGTCTTATCCCGTTTTCGTTGGAAGTCATTGCGTCAACCGTCTCATCGTATCTTATAATACATCCCATGTATATTATTGCTTATATAGTGTTTTTGCTCGGATTGTTGAGCGATCTCTCAGGTTCCTCTCCCTGAGGTTCGGGATTGATGTCCTTACCGTACTGTCGGTTGTTGTTGTAGTAGGTTATTCGTTCTATTATTAATTTCATTTAGTATTCTATCCAAATTCAACTCCCTGCTGACTGGTGTGTCACCTAATCTCATCATGGTCAGGCCGTCGGGCCTTTCCAAGGTCTTATTCTTCCGTTCATAAGGACTTACAATCCGGATTAATAGTGTTGCAACTGTAGAGTTTTCCTATCTTGCCATGATGGCTCTCCGTGTAGTTTAAACTGTGTAGCACTTGCTATGGCAAGTGCGCATGCAGGATGGGCTATTGGGTGTAAGGTACATGGAAGTGATACTTCTTCTAATTTCATGGAATTAGTAGTCCTCGGGCCTTCGATAATCTCTTATTTTGGATAACTAACCATCCGGCAGTTTCCTTGTTGTTTGACAGTACTGTCATTTATTAGGGCGTTCCTCTTTCTGAGGGAACCCCTTAATATTTCCTTATGTCTTAATCTCGCTCCTGTCTCCACACATTTTGTTGTGGTTATTAAGTAATAATTCTCCTTTAGGCACACATCTTAGTCCTATTTTGGTATACAATTGTATGAGTCTCTACCGTCGTCCGCATTATGTCAGCCAGGTCTTGTAACCTTCCTCATAGTATGGGGTTTGGAGTTCCCGTTTCTAATGGACTTTCCCAGTAATCTCAATCCTCATGCTTTGTATTATCCTATTGTTATGCTCCTTCGGACCACTGTCCGGTACTCATGTCGCTTCCCTTTTCCTTTATATTGCACCCGTAGTGCTTCCTTATCAGGTATCGCGGGTTAATTCGACTGCGTAGCATGTCGACCCATGTCGCCGGTATTACCGTTCCCTTATTGATAGAATTCCATAGGTAGCGCCTATTTCTCTGTTGCGCTCCATTAAAAACCTCCAAGTTCTCCGTAACTGTGTGCAACAGATGTTTGTGTATTGCTTACTGTTAGCTAACTGCCAGATCGGGTTTCCCCGAGTAAGAGAAGGCTTCTTCTCTCTGGCGTTTGTTCCACATATTCAGGATTAGGGATGTGAGGGCGGGTCTAGGTACTATGGATATCCGGTAAGCACCGGGAAGTCCTGACTAACGCACCTCTCACTCTATCTCTCAACCCTTAACCCATAGCTCAATCTCAACTTCAATATTCTCCTAAGTTCGGTTTTTGTCTTCAGAGCGTAACTACGCTCTGATCCCACTTTTTTGTAACACCCCAACTCAATCCAAATGTGGTCTCGCAACTTAATGCAATATATAAACATGTCACAGCGGAATTCTTTACACTTCAGGACCTTGCCACGGTCCTGACTACAGAATATACTGAACATTAGTACACAAACTTACCAATTACATTTCCTTCTTACAATCCCATCAATCTATACATCTTACTAACTCAATTGCCATACGAGTGTACATGCACACTCGTAGGCCACACTTAACCCTTCACACTTGTACCCCTTCTTACTCTCGACGGCCGGCCGCCACCTGATGTTCACCTGTGTAGTAAAAACAGCCCCCAAAGGGGGTCAGCACGAATGCTGGTACGATCCTCTCATGGCCCCCAAGCTAACGTGGCTACGACGACTAATTGTCGATAGCATGGAGGTGTGTGATTAGATGCACAACATAAATAGAAAGTGCAGTAAAAACAAACCAAATATGAACAATCAAGTTCAAACATAACGAACGACTTAAATGCGTTCCCTATTAGAGGTTAATTATCTAACTCCTTAAGTATTTCCTCTTAATCTTAGTCCATCCTTATCTCACCTCAATCTTAGTCTTATCTTAATCTTAGAAACAACCATCCTTTAATAAGGAGTGGATGTAGCTTATCTTATCTTAATAATACAAACCATCCTTTAAAAGGAATGGTTGCAACTTATCTTAACCTTACCTTAATCTTAATCTTAACTTATTCTCAGTATACAAACCGTTCCTGGAGGGAATGGTTGTATCCTAAGTCCAAACCTGGGATTTAGGTGATCCCACCGCACCATCTTAATGCCACCTACCTGGACGGGAGTCCAGCGTAGCTGAGCCGGCAACCGGCCCTAGGCTACAAGTCCGAAGACAAGTCCTTAAGCGGAAGTCGAATCTGCTATAGATACCGACCCCCTTTCCTTAGCATGCATGACCGGAGATCGGTCCCGGGTTTCCTCACTCAAGTTCCAGTTAGTAGTAGTCTCAAGACCATGTTTGTTGGTTAACCTCTTTCGGTTTATATCAACCCATATTAGGGAGCGTTCCTTAGTCTCACTCATTCCTTACTAAACGTTAGTTAGTAAGTTCTCACGGTATGTTGTGTTAGTTTTCAAACATCACACAACAATACAATAAACATAATATTCCGGTTGCATGCTTTATCTTGTTTAGTGAGCACACAAAAACAAATAGCACACAAGCCGAGGGACACCTCGTTAGCAAGCAGGTCACAAGAAGAACTGTACCGTTCACCGTTGGTCGTTCGGTTGCTTAATCTCTTCCGGAGTCCAATTCCAAGTCCTAAAACATTCATCCAGTTTTAGGTTGTTAATCACTTAACTCAATTCAACTTACTTATCTTACTTAACTTACTTAACCCTTAATGATTCCAACCTAACACCTCTTAAGTCTTACAACTTAATCTTACAAACTTAATCTTAAACTTTTAAGTTTATTCTTAACTTAATCCCTTAGGTCTTTATACCTCTAATCATCATTGCCCCCTTAATGGGGGTACCATTAATACCACTAAACTCTCTTAGGGTTTCTTTTTTTTTTAAGTCTTAAGGGTCGTCCGACCCACCGTCCGACCCACCAACTGGGTCGGACCATTCCAGAGATCCTCCCGTCTTTTAAAACCCCTCCGTCCGACCCACCGTCCGACCCACCAACTGGGTCGGACCATTACAGAAACTCTTATGGCGGCTTAACAGAGGTCCGTCCGACCCAAACTTGGGTCGGACCCCTGGGTCGGACGCCACCAGAACATGTCCAAAATTGTTAAATCTTCACCAAACTTCTCCTTAAGCCTTCTAATGTGTTCTAACATCATTTAGACCCTTAAACCCACCTTTAATCATCCTCCAAACTCATGAAAATCACCTCCAAAGATCATTCCAACCTTTAGCTCAATTCTTGCAAGAAATTCCTAACACTTGTCAATTAATTCCTTATATTTCTAACATGTACATTTTGTCTAAAACTTCAACTAACCAAAGTGTTTCTTTTCTACCCATATAACTCCTCCTTAACATCATTGCACTCCATCTTTGCTTGTTTAACCTTCAAGGTCATCTTGCATGTCCATGCACAATTCTCTTCTTTTCACTTGTTACTCATCACTCTTAAACTCTTAAGCTTGCTTATACATTTCTTTCCATTACCTTAATACCTTGACATTGTTCTTCATTTACCTTAACCATGCAACGCCCTCCTTAGGCATTTCCACTTCTTTATGCAACTTACTCACCATTCTCATGATCATAACCTCTTATACGTTTCTAGTCATTTCCTTGACGACTTACAACATTCTCCTACCATTTTCACTTCCATCACCCAAGTCCACACATTACCATTCAACCAAACCTTACTAGTCCACCACTAACATCACCACCTCTTACACAAACTTCCCGAACTCTCATTGTTCTTCTCTTAGTTCATACCTAAATCATCTCAAAGCATTATACATCATTTCCTCCAGATTTGCACAAGTCTTACCATTCCTCATACCATGACTTTGGTGTGTTCAATGCACCCATCTAAACTCTAATTTCCTCATAGACCATTCTAGGTCATTCTAAACCTCAAGAACTCCTTAGTTAACTCATTTCCACTCAAATTCCTTTTTATGACTCCTAGTAAATCCTAGGTCATATTAGTTCACCACCATCACCTAAACACTTATTTTCTACTCAAATTTCGCCATAGCTTCTCTAGTATCTTATCATGCCCACACACATTGTTTTCCTCATTCAACCATCTCACACACATCAAGTTCTTTCTCATCACATCTCATCACCAAACCAACTCATTCACAACAACTCATTATATTGCAATAATCTTAAATTGCATAGCACCAAGGCTCTTAAATGACATGGCTCTTAGGCCCTTAAATGACTTAAACTTAAACACTGAATTTCCCACATATAAAAGCCTTCAACCTGCAAATACACCCATCAATCTCATAGTGGTTACAATACTCTTAAAATCCATCTTAAACTTATATTACTAACTCATTCACATTGGCTCCTTAGTCACAAGTTCACAGCTTATTTAAGTTCTTTTTCTTAGGTTACATAACCCATTACCTAATGTAAGCCCTAGGCTACATTGGTACCATCTAAAACTCATTCCTTAAACCTTAAACCACCATTAGGTAAGTAATTTACCTTGTTTTCTCAAGCTTATCTTATCTTCCTCCTTAGACCTTCTTCTTGCATGAATATCGGCCACCACTTAAACTTCCTTTGCCAATGTTCTAACCAATATTCAATGACTCACATGAGTACTAAACAATACACTAACCTCAAGGAATGAAAACCTAGGTTAGAAATGTGTTCTAAGGCATAAAAGTGGATGATTACCTTTGAAGTCTCAAGTAGACTTGGGCATTGAATGAAATAGGACCTCCACTAGTCCTTGGTGAATAAATCAAGCTAGAACAAGGCATAAAAAAAAGCCCCATGAGTAGTAATTTTCGGCCATGTGGAAGGAATGATGGAAACATGGTTTTTCTTACATTTTCTTTACCTTAAGAGAATGGAGAAGCTAATGAGCTCTTCAAACTTGATTTTCCTCCATCAATGGAGTTTTCTCATGGCACCAAACTTGAGCTTTGAAAGATTTGAAAAGATAGAAAGATAGGTCTTGGCCTAACTAAGAGAAATCTATACTTAGTTTTTGATTTGGGCAAAGATGAACACTTGGTGAGCATTTGAAGGTGGAGCACCCATGGATGGAGCTCTCTCGGTTTTGGAGCAAGAGAAGAGAAGGAAGAAGAAACCGTGGGAAGAAGAGAAATGAAGAGAGAGAGAAGAAAAGTAGCTAATATAAGATATTTGCTTTATAAAAGCAAATAGTAACTCCTTTTACTTATCTCTTCTTTTCTTCCTTATTTGATGTAGTCTATGGTGACTCATCCTTAGAAAACCGGACCCCATCTTAAATAAGGCTAGTCATGGTCTTTGTTGACCAACTAATTAGCTTATATTGATTAAAACTTAAACTAGTCACTATTTGGCACTATTCACAAATTAGTGCACATATTTCTAAAATTTTTGATTTCCCATTGATTTAGGCTTCCTAATGTGATACTAATTAGTACACAAGTTGATTAAAGAGTAATGATGGACATTTAGCCACTCAAAACTCAACTCTAAGACAATTTCTCAAAAATGTGCTTTAAGACTTCTTAAAGCACATTTTGTGCTTTAACTTGTTTTCAAGCTTGGTTTTCTTTGCTAATTGATTTAAAATGTCCATTAGCATATTACTAAAGTCTTATAATGGTATTTGGGTGCTAATAAAAGTCACTCCAAGCTTAGAGCACGTTTTTGCCCAAATTGCCCTTAAGGCACTTTCTTGTGTTTTCCTTGGTTTAAATTGTCTACCAATCTTTCTAAGGCATATTATAGCCTTACTACATCATAATTTGATGTTTACCTAGCATACTTAGATTTGGGGTATTTCAGCAGGAGTCGCAGAACCCAGATGGCAGCCAATGACCCCATGAGACAATTGCAGGAGCTGGCTCTCAACCTGGGACAGATAGTTCAGAGGCAGGCACAGAGAGATAATGTGCCGGAGGATTATACTAAGACGATTGCCCATCTGAAGCCCACATCCTTCAAGGGAGAGGAGGACCCGGTGATACTCGAGGACTGGATTAGAGAATTTGACAAGATCTTCGAAACAGTTAATTGCCCAGCTGACCAAAGGGTAAATGCTGCGGTCTACTACTTCAAGAGTGAAGCAGACATCTGGTGGTCCCCCAATAGAGATGTACTATTAGCTGGGCCTGATTTCGGCTGGGATGGCCTGAAGGAAGCCATGAGGAGGCGCTTCTATCCCGAGCATGTCAAGATGCAGAAGTACTTGGAGTTCTCAGAACTCAAGCAACTGTCATTGAGCGTCAAGGACTACCATTCAAAGTTCCTGGAGCTGGCCAGGTTTGCGCCTACGATGGTCCCCGACGAGGCGTCAAAGGTGCAGAGATTTGTGGGAGGGCTGAATTGGAGTTTGCAGGAGGCCCTCAGTGTGCTGACAATCCCGACGCTCCAAGATGCGTACAGGAAGGCTACTAACCTGTACAGGGTGCAGCAGAAGAGGAAGGAGGTCCTGGCTGGCAATAAGAGAAAGATGGAGGGAGGAGATGAGCCTCGGGGACGAGAGGATCATTCCCACAGACATCAGCAGGAGAAGAGGTGGAAGCCTCACTCGGACCGCAGAGACGGAAGGCCGAGACATGGGGGAGACCAGAGAAGTGATCAGAGGCGAGGTGACCAGTCCCAGTACCAGTCTCAGAGGGGAGAGCCCAGACAGGAGAGGCACTTTTACTGCAAGAGGTGCAACAAGGATCACCCAGGGAAGGATTGCAAGGGGAACTTGGTCACCTGCTTTCGCTGTGGAAGGCGGGGGCATCGAGTATTGAGTATTTCCAGAGCCCCCAGGTAGGCGGTCAGCAGAGGGGTTATAGTGGTGACTGCTCTATCAGGCAGACCAACCAGCAGGGCAGAGGTCCGAATCAGAATCCGTGTGGGGATGCTCCTCAGCGTGGTAGTGGAGAAGGCGGAAATGGTGGTAATAGAGGCCAAAGGGAGTACTGAGGCAACCAGCAGCGGGCTCCAGGGAAGATCAATGTGATGAGTCGGGCCGAAGCTGAGGCCGAGGCAAACGTGCTGGCAGGTACCTTCACTGTTCTTGGTACTCCTACACGTATTCTTTTTGATACTGGGGCTACTTATTCATTTATATCTGATAGCCTAGTTGGGAAATTGGTGATAGAGATTTGTGAGACTTCCCCTATAGTTGTATCTATACCATCGGGAAGGGTAATTACTTGTACGCATGTGATGAAAGACGTAGGCATAGACATCAAAGGGGAACAATTTGTAGTATATTTGATCCAATTTGTCTTGACCGACTTCGACATAATCCTGGGGATGGATTGGCTGAGCAAATACAAGGGAAGGATAGACTGTAGTGAGCAAAAGATTATTCTCAGAGGACCATCGGGACAGAGAGTCTCGTACAGAAATGTAGAGGAGAAGCCCGGAGTGAAGATTGTCTCAGCAATGACAATTCTCTCCCAAGTAAAGAAGGGACAGCAGGCATATCTTTGCTACGTCCAAGACCTGAGCCGTGAGTCAGACAAGAGGAAGGACATCCCAGTAGTAAGCGAACTCTCAGATGTGTTCCCATACGAAATTCCGGGTATGCCGCCAGACCGAGAGGTGGAATTCAGCATAGACCTAGTGTCAGGCTCAGCGCCGATTTTGAAAGCTCCTACCGGATGGCACCCTCAGAGTTAAAGGAATTGAAGACCCAATTGGAGGATCTTTTGGATAAGGGATACATTCGCCAGAGTGTATCACCTTGGGGAGCCCCGGTCTTGTTCGTGAAGAAGAAGGATGGGAGTATGAGGCTATGCATCGACTACAGGGAGCTGAATCAGATCACAGTGAAGAATAGATATCCCCTGCCAAGGATAGACGACCTTTTTGACCAGCTGCAGGGAGCAGGAATTTTCTCGAAGATCGATTTGAGGTCGGGTTACCACCAGCTCAGAGTGGCAGAGAGAGACATCCCGAAGACAGCCTTCAGGACCAGATATGGGCACTTCGAGTTCTTGGTGATGCCCTTTGGACTGACCAACGCCCCAGTTGTCTTTATGGACCTCATGAACCGCATCTTCCACCCTTACTTAGATCGGTTTGTGGTGGTTTTCATAGATGACATCCTTATATATTCCAAGGATGAGCGGGAGGATGGGGAGCATTTGAGATTAGTATTGTAGACATTGAGGGAGCAGCAGTTGTATGTGAAGCTGTCCAAGTGTGATTTCTGGTTGGACCGAGTGGCATTTCTGGGCCACATTATCACCAGGGAAGGCATCTCAGTAGACCTGTCGAAGATTCAGGCTGTAAAGGAATGGCCAAGGCCCAGCAACTTGACTGAAGTGCGAAGCTTTCTGGGCTTGGCAGGGTATTACAAACACTTTGTGAAGGACTTTTCAAAGATAGCGAGGCCTCTCACCAACATAATGAAGAATGTGATCAAATTTTAGTGGGACGACGACTGCGAGAAGGCGTTCCAGATGTTGAAGGAAAGATTGACCACAGCTCCAGTTCTAACTTTGCCCTCAGGGACAGACAGATTCGAGGTTTTCAGCGACGCTTCCAAGTATGGCCTGGGATGTGTCCTGATGCAGAAGGAGAAAGTTATAGCCTACGCGTCGAGACAGTTGAAGGAGTATGACACTAGTAGAAATCAGATTTTTTGTTACAAAGGTTCAGGTAACGATTTAAAATCGTTACCATAGTTGTTATTAGTAACAAGTATTTTGTTACCAAAGATAGTATTAAAGATTTAAAAAAAATTGAGACTACAGTAACGATATATTCATTACAAAATCATATTTTTAGTAACGATATAATTTTTAGTAACGAATAAAAGTCGTTACAATAAATAAATTGATCTTTAGTTACGTCATCACGTGTAAAGACGTGTAACGACTTTTGTCGTTACAATAACTCAAATTATTAACGATTTAGATTTTTGGTAACGATTTTTTGTTGTTACCAAAAAACTACATTCTACTAGTGTGAGACCAGATATCCGACTCATGACTTGGAGTTAGCGGCCGTGGTGTTTGCACTCAAGATCTGGAGACACTTCCTCTATGGTGTCTCGTGCAAGATCTTCACCGACCACAAAAGCCTCAAATACATTTTCACCCAAAAGGAATTGAATATGAGGTAGAGGAGGTGGTTGGAGCTGATTAAAGACTATGATCTGGAGATCCTGTATCATGAAGGGAAGTCCAACTTGGTAGCAAATGCGCTAAGCAGAAAGAGGAGTCATTCAGTGAATTCCATGTGGGTCCTTCCAGACGAATTGGTTCGAGACTTCCAGAGATTGGGCTTGGAGGTAATGGAGCCCGGAGGCATTGACCGGGAGGTGAGACTATTCCAGATGAGCATCTCCTCTGACATTTATGGAGAGATACTCAAAGGGCAGCCTGCCGATGTTAAGTTGGAGCGGATCAGAGAGAAGCTGAAGGAGGGTAAGGCGGAAGGGTTTGAAATCCACGATGATGGCAGTCTTAGATTCAGAGGCCGTTGGTGTGTTCCCCAGGGTTGTGCGGATGTGAAAGAGAGACTGATGAAGGAGGCTCATAATACTCCATATTCAGTCCACCCAAGCGGAGATAAACTGTACAAAGACCTGAAGAAGTTGTTCTGGTGGCCGAAGATGAAGCGAGAGGTAGCAGAGTTCGTGTCTAGATGCCTCACCTGCCAGAAGGTGAAGTTCGAGCATAAGAGGATGGGAGAATTGTTGCAGCATTTGGAGGTGCCCAGGTGGAAATGGTACTCCATTTCTATGGATTTCGTGATTGGGCTACCGCCGGCAAAGGGTGGAGTCAACCAGATATGGGTGGTCGTGGATCGACTCACCAAGTCTGCTCGATTCATACCTATGAAGAGACCTTGGTCTATGAGTCAGCTAGTGGATGCTTACATTAAGTATGTGGTCAGATACCACGGTGTGCCACAAACTATAGTATCTGATCGAGACTCAAGATTTTTGGCGCATTTCTGGCAGCAGTTTCAGAAGGCCATGGGTACTAAGTTGAAGTTGAGCACTGCTTTCCACCCAGCGACAGATGGTCAGATAGAGAGGACCATCCAGACCTTGGAGGACATGCTTCGAGCATATGTTATGGATTTTCAGGGAACTTGGGCAGACAAACTTCATCTGGTGGAGTTCTCATATAATAACAGCTACCACACTAGCATTAAGATGGCTCCCTATGAGGCTTTATATGGGAGGAAGTGTAGAACCCCTTTATATTGGAGCGACATCAGTGAAACAATGATATTGGGACCCCAGCTGATAGAGGAAACGATGGAGCAGGTTCGAATCATCCAGAGTCGAATGAAAGCAGCCTAGGATAGGCAGAAGTCCTATGCAGACTTAAAGAGGAAACCGGTTGAATTTGAGGTTGGAGATAGAGTCTTCCTGAAGGTGTCTCCTGTGAGAGGGGTAACCAGATTCGGGAAGAAGGGGAAATTGAGCCCCAAATTCGTGGGTCCCTACGAGGTCCTAGAAAGAATTGGAGGGGTGGCCTATAGGTTGGCACTACCTGGTGAGTTGGAGAGAGTCCATAATGTTTTCCATGTCTCTCAGTTGAAGCGTTATGTTCCCGACCTGTCCCATGTTCTACAGCCTGAGGTGATAGAGTTGGAGCAGAACCTGTCATACGAGGAATACTTCATTAAAGTATTAGACACCAAGACTAGAGAGACACGATCGAAGTCCACCCGGATGGTCAAGGTGTTGTGGTCGAATCATGGGACTGAGGAAGCAACGTGGGAGGTCGAAGAGGAAATGAAGAAGAAGTATCCTCAGCTTTTCAAGCAGGTAACAGTTTAAGATTTGAGTCAAGTCCAGTTATTTCAGCCTTCAGAATCAGCCTTCTGGTTAGAGTATTATTTAGGCTTAGCTTCGAGGGTGAAGCTTTCTTTTAAGGGGGATGAGATGAAATACCCATGAATTTTGGCATTTGAATAAGTTAATACATAGTCGGAGTGGATAAGATCCTATAATATAACTAGACAGGAATGATATTAATAGAGGCCCAGAGAAGCTATATATATATATATATATATTCGTCTTGTTCCTAACTCAAATAACATTAGTACATTACTATGTTCTCCTAGCCTTGCGAGTTCAAATCAGATTTTACTACCTTTAAAAAATGAGTATTGTGATTAGCATTGTTATTATTATTATTATTATTATTATTATTATTATTATTATTATTATTATTATTATTATTATTATTATTATTATTATATTGTATTTATTATATCCAAGAGCACAAGTTGAATTTTGCTTCTTCTTAAATATCTTCCTCCCTTCTAAATCATATTAAATACCAAATGTATTTCCACTCTTCACGATCTTCAACCATAACTCAAATTGAATTTCCAACAACCATTTATTTATTTTATGTATTCTCTCCTTTTAAATCTATTTATTAAACAATTATTTATCTGGTTTAAAACACTCTCTTTCATAGATAATAATTGCTCATCATTATCCTTTCCTAACGATCAGTTAGGTTTCTCCTATTTTTACTATTAAGTAAATAATATCCTCTGATTTTTATAACCTGTTGAATCTAGATCCTTCCGTGAATTACAACGTTATTCATTTACTTTCAAATTGAATCTTATTTGTTAAACCCATTTCAAGTCATTTTACAATATTGCTTATAAATTCTCCTCTCACTAAACTAAATATACTTATTAGTTAATTACTAATCCTTTAATTATTGCATGTTGTTTTCTATTTAATAACACGATCGTTATCACGATCGCCTTCATCTTCAACATACCGCCTCCACTCTTCTCTCTTCCTCAAGCTCCCAGCCCTTCTTAAATTCTCGCTCTTATTTTCCTGTTTCCGTTAGGTTGCTTCTCTGGTGCCGGTTTGGGTAGAAGGGTAAAGGAAATCTACCGGTAAGGCTAAATAATAGTTTCGTTGTTATCCAAATAGTTTATGATGGAATCCCTATTTGTAAATCTTGACCCCGAGTTCTTCGACGGGCGCTACTGTTGATCTAGCTGGTTGATTCCGTTGTGGTGAGCGTATCCAGGTAAATGTTGTGCTCAACATTCTCTACCTCTGTGTTTTGTGAAATAACGATGGATTGGCTTGGATGTGATTTTGATATTGTGGAAGTTTGGGAATTATTTCCCATGTGTATTCTGGTGAGATGTTTTGCAAAGAGTTTGGATAAATGTTTTGGGAGACTTTCATTGAATTGGTTATTGGCTTGTTGGTACCGTTTGGTGCTCCATGAATTATTGGTACTGTGTACCCCGTGAATGTTGAATCAATTTTTGCCTGCAGACATAACTTGCAGTTAAGCTCTAATAATCTACTCCTTTGGGTCGTAAGTCACTAGTAGAAAAAACATTTTAAATGACGACACTTAAACCATGGTTAAATGAAAAACCGTGGTTTAAAGTTTATAAACCACAGTTTCTAGGGAAACCCATTTATAGTACACGCCGGAGAGAATAAACCAAGGTTTTTTGGAGAACCGGTATATAGTTTACTTATAAACCACGGTTTTGGAGAACCGTGGTATATAGTTTACTTATAAACCACGGTTTGTAGGGCAACCGTCATTTATAGTACATGCCGGAGAGAATAAACCACGGTTTTTGGAGAACCGTGGTATATAACGTCACGCCGGAGAGAATAAACCATGGTTTTTAAAGAACCGTGGTATATAACCGTCACGCGAGAGAATAAACCACGGTTTTTGGAGAACCGTGGTATATAGTCTGAGCGGGAATTTGGGAATTTTAATTTTCGGCCCAAATTAACGCGGCTCTTCTCTCCAGCATGTACTATAAATGACGGTTGCCCTACAAACCGTGGTTTATAAGTAAACAAAGAGAGCCGCGTTAATTTGAGCCAAAAATTAAAATTCCCGCTCAGACTATATCCACGGTTTTTGGAGAACCGTGGTATATAACCGTCATGCCGGAGAGAATAAACCTCGGTTTTTTAGAACCGTGGTATAAACCGTCACGCCGGAGAGAATAAACCACGGTTTTTAAAGAACCGTGGTATATAACCATCACGTCGGAGAGAATAAACCACGGTTTTTGGAGAAACCATGGTATATAGTCTGAGCGGGAATTTTAATTTTCGGCCCAAATTAACGCGGCTCTCTTGTTCTCTTATATATTTCTCTCACTGTAATTGCAACCCCACTGGCGAACAAGGATTGAACGCTCCTCTCCTCATTCTCTTCACCTCCCGGTAATTTTTACAACCCACGCCGGCGAACATGGAACATGCTCTACGCCATCTCTTCAACCTCCGTAATTTCGCAACCCATACTAGTGAAAAGGAACATGCTCTATGCCATATCAACCGCACTGTAAATTTGCTACCCATACTGGTGAACAAGGAACATGTCCTACCTTTCTCATTATCTTGTTTTCATGGTAATTTTTGTAACTCACACTGGCGAACAAGGTACGTGCTCTGCGTCTCATCCTCATCTCCATCATTGTAATTTTTGCAACCCCAGCCAGCGAACAACGAACATGCTCTACGCCACATCCATTCTCTTCAACCTCACGGTAATTTTGGAACCCACCGGCGAACAAGGAGCATACTGCGCTTCCATTCTTCACTCACGATTTTGCAACCTTAATTCATAAACAAGGAACATACATAATCTGGCATCTTCATTGTCTTGTATATGCGCTCTGTTGAGATTCAAGATTGAAGGCGAAGATAGATTGAAAAATTCATGGACTATAAACCACGGTTTCAGTATAACCGTGGTTTATTTGTTGTTTTTTCACCTTATATACCACGGTTTTTAGAATACCGTCATTTATACAACCGTGAGGTTATATACCACGGTTCTCCAAAAACCGTGGTTTTATTCTCTCCGGGTGTGACGGTATATACCACGGTTCTCCAAAAAACCGTGGTTTATTCTCTCCGGCATGTACTATAAATGACGGTTGCCCTACAAACCGTGGTTTATAACCGTGTTTTTTTTACATTATATACCATGGTTTTTAGAATAACCGTCATTGATTACTCACTATAAATGATGGTTATTGACATAAACCGTGGTTTATAGTTAACAAGTTCCGCGCGAGAAATACTTAAAATGACGGTTTATAGAACCGTGGTTTTTATCTTCATTTAAAACCTTGGTTTTGAACCGTGGTATATAATATTTTGGCATTTGCGACGGGGCAAATACCACGGTTAAAAATCATGGTATATAAGTGAAATAACCGTGGTATATAATGTTTTTTCTACTAGTGAGTTACCTTCTGGGGGGTGTGCACACTTAAGGACGTAGAGTGAGGTGGGATTCTAATTGATTCGACCCCAATTTGGGTGTCGTCCGCGTATACCATTAATTTGATTCTCTGAAAGTTATCCCCCGTTGTGTTTTGTGGCTGGTAAATCGGAATTGGTGAAGTGGTTTACGTTTCAGTGCAAGTATTGTTTTGTAAATACAAAGTGGATTTCAAAATGTATTTTATGAGTTGAGACAATGTTTACTCAGCTTTGCTGATTTGTGCGGTCCCTTCGCGTTTCCTATTGTTGTTTTATGATTGCAGGTACTCATGGCTGAGTTGGGGGATTGGGACACGCTATCACATAGCTTAGGATGACTGGATAAACACTTCGTATGATTTGAGTTGAGTTGTGTTTTAGAATTACATTGTTTTACAATTTTGGAAATGTTTTGGTCTTTTGGTTAGTGGTTTAAAGCCTGAGCACTCTTCGTTAGAGTGTGGCGGTAACGCCCTTTTGGATTTTGCATTTCCGCTGCATTTGCTAATTTCTCAGATGGATCGATTTTGTTTAACTCTCTTGGAGATTGTGGTTATGATTAAGTTTTTGTATAAGAAGTTGTCCACCTTGGGTTATGGAATAAACTGGTTGGAATGGCTTTCTGTCATTTATAACATCTTTACGTTGGTTTGATAATGATTCTGTTCTGTTATGACACTTTAAAATGCATTTTAGGACCTGTCTGAACGTCCGTCCGGACATCCATGTTTGGACAGGCCCCGAGAGTTCAGGTGATTTTTCTCTGTTTTGTCGTGTCCGAACTTCTGTCCGAACATCAATGTTCGGACAGCATGCGAGGACTGGATCGACTTACAAGTCTCGACTTATGTCCGAACGTGCAAGTTCGGATCAACGTTCGGACGTGCGTAAAGGATTTTCAGACATTTTGAAATTCGACTTGTGTCCGAACATCGAAGTTCGGACACAAGTTCGGACGTCTTTGGTTTCCAGACTTTTTAACTCTCGACTTGTGTTTGAACATCAATGTCCGGACACAAGTTCGGACAAATGGATTTTCACAGTCTAACCTTCTTGGCTTGTGTCCGAACATCTCATGTCTGGACTCAAGTTCGGACCATGCTTAATTTGCTCTTTTAGGACTCGTTTGGGGTCCGTTCTCGAAGTCGTTTTCACCGTTAGATTTGTAATTTAATAACCTATTTTTTAAGGCAAAATCCAGGGTGTTACACAAAGTCTCACTAAGATCTCTCAAAAATGCTTTCTCTCTCAATATGACTCTCTTTCTCTCTCAAAATGTGGAAGTGAAAGCTCCAAGTATTACAAATGAGTTCTACAAGCTTAAATACTGATAAAATCCGAAGTAACTACTCCCATGATGTGTAAAATGATGTTTCCATGACATCCCACGTCTTCCCACTACGTATTGGGCGGGAAATATCTTAACTGCTCTGTAGAGGGACTCGTTCTGGCGCTCTTTAAGCTTGACCGCCTTGATTTTCGGGCCTGATCATAAGTGAACGTGTGTGAAAGTTAATTCCTTAAATTTCTCCAGGTTTTAACAATAGAGGTTCACCTCATAGCTTCAAGAACGTTCCAGGAGAATATTATGTCACAAAACGACTCATTGTGCAGTCAGACTCCTTCGTCGCCCAGACTTGCTCTGATGCTATTATCAGTGATACTTCTTCCGTAACCAGACTTACTCTATTGCCATTATCAGCAAAACCTTGGGTACCAACAATTTCCCCCTTTTTGCTGATGATGGCAAAGGGAACCGACTCAATCAAGATGAGATAAAGTTCCCTCTTAAGTTGAGCGTCATTTATAAGATGAGATGAATGCAAACTGCTTGACAGATCGAGTCGGTTGACAACCAAACTACGTCTGTCATGACTTTTTGTCTGTGGGCAGGCTCTACAGTGGGAGTTACTATTCACTCATACTCTTTTTTACTTGGTCTCTTTTTGTTGCATCAATTCTCAAACCGACTCTTGCTGGCAGCAAGGCTTTGGCAATCTTCAACAAAACTCTAACATCTTTACACATTTCCCCCCCTTTTTGCTGATGATGCCAAAAAACCTCTTGAGTGAATCTCGTAGCAAGAGTTAACCTGCAAAAAAGACATACAAGCAAACAAGCTTGGATGAACCAGTCTCATTGATTGATTCCCCCTTAGTCCAATATTCCCCCTAAGTTTGAGCACATCATTTAAGACAAGACCAGTAAGAGAAGAGCATAATAGAATTAAACTAAGATTAAACAGAAGTAGTCTGCTTGACCACCAAGCAGGGCAAAATCCGTAAGTGTAATTTAAGTCTTTGTACCACCAAAAACATTAACTCGTCTTACTGAGAATGGGATTCATCGTTTCCCTCTTTTTGACATCATCTGGCAAAACAAGGTGAGTCTACCTGACATCCAAAAGTATTCACATGGCTAAATAGCCAACCGACAAAATTTGCCAAAGTTTGATAAAAACACCGCCAAGATAAACAAATGTTTGAGATAGGTTGAAAGTATGGTCAAGGGTGTAGGCTAGGAAATGGGGTGAAGGACTTGGTCTACATCTTGGTATTGACCCATTCATTTTGAATCTCAAGAGAGTGCTAGATGTGGCTAACCGTTGTAGTGAAGCGTATCAGTCAAAGAATTCATACCCATATGTGCAAGCTAGTGTTGCTGTGAAGCGCAAATGAGAGTCACGCGACTTCCACTCTTGCAAGTAGTGGTCGGAGCAAGAGTCTTCTTCAAATTGATTATAAGTTGAAGAGATGATTCTAATTTGCTTGGTTTTAGCATTCTCATGGGATTTCTATCTTTCTTTCTTTTCTTTTCCTTTTTTTTTGGAAATTCGCTTCAACTACATAAGTATTTTTTCCAGACCGATTCGGTCTTCAAATTGACTCTAGCAGTATCTTGGTCGAATGAAGGAAAGGGGTTATGATGGACTTATAAGGTAAGAGGTAGTGGGTTTGGCTTCAGTAGTAGTGGTAGTGGGTTTGGTAGGAGTGACAAGGGCTACAGAGATAGTAGTGGAGCTTAGGTAAGGTAGGTTGGGTAATCGATTAGGGCTGTAGGGTGAGTTGGGCATTAGTAATGATGGATGTCCTAAAGTGGATGGGATTTTTATATGGTGAGACGGTCATGGGAGACTTAGAGATGGTTTGGGGAGTTGGGATAACAATAGTGCCTTGTTTGAAGGGTTTTCGGCTTTGAGTGAGAGAGTGGGTAGGAGTCGTTTGAGGGTAAGGATAATTTGTGCTTTGGGGTCGTTGGATGGTGGATGTGGGTGCTTTGGTCGAATTAGTAAAGAAAAACTTACGGGTTTTCAAACAAAAATTTGTAGACAAAGTTAAGTTGAACTACTTAACCAAGGAGAGTATGGTGCTAGAGAGACTATACATGAGTACCTAGACTCTGCCTCCAAGAGGGAGAGGAGATACAACCATCCTCAGTTAGAATGAGTCATGCCATGGTATGTGCGAAGGAGCTCAAATGCAACAATGGGTGATGCCTTGGTGATGATATTAGCAAGTTGGAGTCTGTGGAAACTTAGTTTAATTAGATTAAGTTCATCTCCACATAATCTTGTAAGAAATAAGAACTCATTTTATAATTTAGTGCGAGCATGGAATTTATAGAATTTGATGACCTTAGCTGGTATTATCATACAAAATGGTAACATTTTGATCAAAAATATCGTAGTCTTTGAAGTACTTGAAGCTAGAGCGAGTCAGCTTGCTTTCTGCATGAGATTCGCAGAGATAGTCGGCTTGCTTCGGTACATGATTCACAGACCGAATCTGCTTGCTTTCTGCATGTGATTATCATATATATATATATATATATATATATATATATATTATATATATCGGATATTCATATCAACACGTGCCATACTGCCTTAAGATCACTAGTATTAGAGTCATAAACCATATTTCCTTACAATCACGAGTGATAGAGTCATATATCTTATAACATAAGATTGGAGATATCATAAATTTGAGAGACACTTGAGAGACTATGTCCAATAACAACAACTAAGTTAACATTTTCAACTTTAAATAAAGAGGGGTTACCAATGGAGCCAATTCTTATGATTTTTATATGCATGTTGTCTCTTAAAGTAACCTTTCCCCCTTGATGATCAGAGTGAGTCGTAAAATCAACTTAGTTTCCTGTCATATATCTTGAACAACCACTATCCAGAAACCAAGAGTCATTGTTTCAAGCCACTCTGTCTGCAAAAAGCTACTGGTTAGTTTTGGGAACCCAGATGTACTTGGGTCCCCTCTTAAACGATGATAAAGAACTATTATAGTAAAGATCACGAGCTTTGATGATTGCAGACACACGAGATATATTAAATGACAAATCATGACAAAGTTTATTATAAGAAGAGTCTGTATGACCATCATAACCACAATAATTGCAAATTTTCATTGCAGAGGGAGTCTCACTTACGTTATCATGAGCGGTTTTCTCACCATTGTGAGCCATCAAGCACACCAAACTGGTCGCGCCCGACTCAGCTTTTTCTGAGTAGGAAGTTTCTGTCATCTTGAGAGATTTGTCAGCCAACGTTGGCTCTGATACCACTTATAGGATCGGGGTGCTGACCGAGTAGGTCTGAGGTGTTAGTCTCAGACCAACCCTACTTGGAGATAAGTAATTGCCAAAGAGATAATGTGGAAGCCTTTTGTGCAAAATTGACAAGATAGGATTTTTCTTGTATTGAAATTCAAAGTGAATTACAACCTAGCTTCCTATCTTGGGATTCGACAGAGATATTCTGTCTCATCCAACACTCGCTCTACTTTAGACATAGATCAATGCAGAATAAGGAATAAAGGGAGTGTTTTGTGTGCTCTATAGGTAATAGATACCTAAGCTAAAATGACAAAGTCTCACTAAGATCTCTCGAAAATGCGTTCTCTCTCAATATGACTCTCTTTCTCTCTCGAAATGGGGAAGTGAAAGCTCCAAGTATTATAAATGACTTCTACAAGCTTAAATACGGATAAAATCCGAAATAACTGCTCCCATGATGTGTAAAATGATGTTTCCATGACGTCCCACGTCTTCCCACTACGCATTGGGCGGGAAATATCTCAACTGCTCTGCAGAGGGACTTGTTCTGGCGCTCTTTATGCTTGACCGTCTTGATTTTTGGGCCTGATCATAAGTGAACATGTGTGATAGTTATTTCCTTAAATTTTTCCATGTTTAACAGTAGAGGTTCGCCTCATAGCTTCTAGAACGTTCCAGGAGAATATTATGTCACAGAATGACTCCTTGTGCAGTCAGACTCCTTCGTCGCCCAGACTTGCTCTGATGCTATTATAAGTGATACTTCTTCTGTCACCAGACTTACTTTGTTGCCATTATCAGCAAAACCTTGGGTTCCAACAAAACCTTTTTATTTCTATTTTGAGGCTATTTCATGTGTTAATTATTAAAGAAATTAGCTTATAATATGAATTAAAAGCTAAATTTCCAAAATAAATATTATCAGAATATCATGAAATACCTTTCATAATGACTATAATATTTGGAAGTGTTTGAAGATAATGAACAAGTCATACGCAAATAGAAAATCTCGAGAATGTCCTTGGAAAATCCCGCCTTTGTGCTTTTTGACCGTTTTGCCCTTGTCTTTGCATTTGTGTGCTTGAGCCCTTTCCGGAGGGTCAAAAATTTTGGGTATACCATATTGCCCCCCGTCAACTAGGCTTTGTAATGGATATGAAAAGACTGGTTGATGCCTGAGTGATGCCCCAAAATTTTGACCAGTAGTGAGGAATGAATTAGATTTTTGCTAAACTTTTGTTGATTGTGCTGAGCTATTATGAAGCGCTAGCTACCTAGGAGAAAGGTTTGAGATTGTTGGGCAATTATGAGGTGCAACTACCTTAAGAGAGAAGTTTGAAATTATTGGGCTATTATGAGGCGCCAACTACCTAAGAACATGGAAATTGAGTTCAACTAATAATGAAATAAGCTAAACCGAGCATTTGAGGTGTTGGAAACTTTAGAAATGAATGAACTAAGATCATCATGAAGGTGTCCTAGTGACGAATGAAAAAAAGGGCGCGATATGCAATGAGATTGATGCATTGTGTTCGATGAGTGCAATGTGAGTGATAGGGATTATGTGTGCCTAAGATGGGTGAATGTAAGGTGAAATGAGTGCAGGGTAACATAGGTGCAGGGTAGGGCTTATGTGTGCCTGAAGGGAATGAATGTAGGGTAGGACTTATAGGTGCCTGAACTGATTGAATGTAAGGTAGGTGTTATATGTGCCTAAAGTGAATGAATATAGGGGGAGGTCTTATGGGTGCCTGAAATGATTGAATGTAAGGTAGGTCTTATAGTGAATGAATATAAGGGGAGGTCTTATGGGTGCCTGAAATGATTGAATGTAAGGTAGTTCTTATGTGTGCCTAAAGTGAATGAATGTAAGGGAGGTCTTATGGGTGCCTGAAGTTGTTTTTGTGGTGATAGGACTTATGTGTGCCTAAGGTTTGAGAGTGAAACCCATCCTAACTCGGTTTCTTATGGAGACCGAGATCCATCTAACTCAGTTGCTTATGGAGACTGAGATCCATCTAACTTAGTTGCTTATGGAGACTAAGATCCATCTAACTCAGTTGCTTATGGAGACTGAGATCCATCTAACTCAGTTGCTTAAGGAGACTGAGATCCATCTAACTTAGTTGCTTATGGAGACTAAGATCCATCTAACTCAGTTACTTATGGAGACTGAGATCCATTCTACTCGGTTGCTTATGGATACCGAGACCCGTTCTACTCGGTTGCTTATGGAGACCGAGACCCGTTCTACTCGGTTGCTTATAGAGACCGAGACCCGTTCTACTCAGTTGCTTATGAAGACCGAGACCCATTCTACTCGGTTGCTTATGAAGACCGAGACCTGTTCTAAACTTGACCCGGTTCATTGAGGAATGAAATATGTTTGATGATGTGAGGATGCAAAACATGTTTTATGTAAATGATTGTGATTGTGATAAAAATCAAATTGTTAAAGTTTCAAACATGGAAATGATAAGGTTTACTCGAGTATTGCAAAGTGAAATTGAAGTGCTCGTGAAAACCGAAAATTTGCACAAAGCAAGAAATAGCTGAAAATATGCCAAACGTGGCTATGCTTGAGAAAAACTCTACTGAAAAAGGAAAGAGAAATAATCATTTCCTGACTAAGAGTTCTAGATCTACAATTTGTTTCTCAGAGGATGAACAAGACACTGATGGAAGTGTGTGGTGTCTACTGTGGGGGTTTGGGGCATTTAAAAGGTGATTAGGGATGATGAGCCTGTGGTGTGTGGTGTAGAGGTAAGGTCTTATGTGGGCCGTGTGGTGGTAATGTTGGTGGTGCTCAAGCTTCAGGTTTCAATTGGTGTTGTCATAGCAATTATTGGAACCAACAATTGCCCCAGTATTTTTCCCTTGAGAAAATCTAAGCTAGAGTTCGTGGCAATTGATCTGAATGATCGATTGCCCCCAGTATTTTCTTTGATTAAACATGCGAACAAGTCTCATCCTCACAGGGTCAAGGCTTATGTTTTGATGTGGTGCTTCCTAACCTACACTCGACGTGTTTGGTGTTTGCACTCATTTCTTGCTCACGGTCATAACTTCTAGACCATTGAATTTAATATTTGATGGACTTACTAATTTGATCTGTTACTTTCACGTGATTGGATACACAACTACCAATTCGGAAGTCTTTAAAGCTTATAACATGGCCATGGGGTGTGATGAAAGACAACGGGACCATGGAGGGATATTTGAGGTATGAGGAGCTTAAAGGGGTGACCAAAGTTGCACCTTGCATCTTCTCTCAGACTCATCTTATTTGTCTTGAAGTCGTCTAGCTGGTTTATGTTGACGTTGTCTTCGTGCTTCCGGGCTTGGACTTTTGAAGTTGTCCCTTACACCATTTCTCTTCTTTTTGTCATTTGGATTTCTTCGAGGCACTTCGGGTTTGCCTTTTTAATCCTTCCTTGACTTCACCCTCGGGGTTCTTGTGTCTCCCGGCTTTGGGTTTTGAGAGCTGTTTTGATGTGAGCTCTTTAGATTCTGTGTCACTCTGGGACCATTTGCGGTTCGTTTCGTCATGCTGATAGCAGCGTTACTTATTTGGAGTGATGAAAACGTTATCCGAGAAGCAGGCTCCTTGCTTCCTTTGGTCACTGGGTTGGATTCATCAAGAGCTGGCTTGTTTTGTGGAGCTTTGTAATATCGAAAAGGGATATGTGAAAGGCTCAGCGGGGGTGCCTAAGGTTTATGTCAGGGTTCACAAGCTTTTGGCTATGTGGTGTTGTACCTAGGTGCTTCGTCGTTCTTGGCAATTGTGTATCCGTTCTTTGTGACTTTTCACGGGTCTAAGTGTAAATTTACAAATTATCTATTTCGGTCAGAGTTATATCGTTTACTTTACCTTTGAATGTGGTCTCACCGGAGTCATGTAAAAATGACACGCTCAAACTCTCTTGGTTTTACCGCTCAAGGCACTCTCGCGAAATTTTCACTCAGAGACTTGTTCATATGTTTAAACAAGAAATTAAAGATGATGAACCTATGCTCAAACTGCCCCTAGTATTGTTCTGGATTTATGACAACAATTTAGCTGATGTGGACTATGAACCGCTTTGTGCGTTGTTTGGATGTTTTGGGATAAGCTATGGAGTTTGGCAAGGCATGTTCAACCTTTTAGAAACAAGACACAAATCGTTCCGTTCCATTTTCACAAAATGATTATTTCGTCATCCCTTCTTTTGAAAAACATGAATGGTCATCATGTCTTTTTTTTTTTGTTTTTGTTGAATGAATGCACAAAAATTATGAAAATCGAATTTATGCTCTAATTCATGAATGAAAAGATAACATTGAAAATCATAATCTTAGAAAAACTACTTAAAATGATAAAGGAAACTAGCTACCATAAAAGTTGGAAGAACGAAAGAGAAAAGAAAACTACTTAATTGAGAAAATACTTAGAATAGCAATTTATAAGGATGTTGAACTATCTGATGCCAACGTATTGAAGACTTAAGCTTTTGACCATCGGGACGCCATTGAAATGACCGTGACCGTCCTCTTCTTGAACTTTGTGTAGGCTCCGTAAAAAAGCTAGACTAGGAATGCTTATGGATTGTGCACGAGATACTTAGCCCTAAATCATTTCCAAACTGGGAGTGAGGTGCATGGGCTAGATCTATTCCTAGACTAGAACGGATTTGTGGGCCTTAATACCCCTAATTTGGAAGTGAAGCATACAGGCTGAAGTAAGCCGTATGGGTTGTGAACGGGCCACTGGCCGTGAGAGAAACTTTGAAGTCTAAGATTCGTTTGAAGTTCTTGTTAGGCCTCTGGGCCAGAAACTGAAGTGGATGAGTTTTGCAAACTATCTTGAATTCAAATGCTTTAAGGTATGGGCCAAAATTTAGATTGGGAGAGAAGCTCATGGACCGAAACTATGAATTGGTCTATGGGCCAAGATGGAATGAGTTATGAGTGGGACCCTTAGGTCGGAATGTGTTTGAGGAACGTGGATCTGAATGATTTCTAAAACCATGGTCTAGATTGGAACTTGGGTCGAAAAGCTAAACGAATGGTTCTGACTGGGCCTATGTAATGATTCCTAGATCTAGGACTTTGGACAGGAGCTTGAACAAAAAGTTTACCTAGACTAGAATAGGCTTTTGGGCCGAAAGAGTTTTCAGTGAAAAGGTTTGATTGATTTTTTTGAGTTCTGTGAATTACTTCAAGTTTTAGTGGATTCCTTTTTCATGGGCCTAGAACTAGATAGATAATTCAAATTGGGCCGAAAGGAAAATCATCTAAATCTAGGATTTTGGGCCAAAGCCCATACAAACGATTCACTCATTTAAACCAAACAGGGCCGTTGGGCCACAAACAATTAAGCCACGAATTTTGAGTTGGGCTGCATTTGTAGTAGGGAAAGTTCCTATCAAATTCTTAGGTTGGTAGTGGGTCGATCATACAAGCAAACGAGGCCCACACAAATTCAACATGTCCTCACTTGACAGTTAAATCAAACTGGGTATGGATCGATCCGGAGAGGTGCTTGGGGCTTGGGCCCAGGTCACCACAAAGGAATAGGGCTTGCACGCTATTCTCTTTGGGCTTCCCCACTCTTTTCACATCACCTGAAGGTGTGCGTCTACGGTCAGGTCTTTGAATGACCAAACAAGACTAGGTAAGGGCACTGCCAGGAAAATGCTTAAGGCTAAAGCCCAGGTATTAAGGGGAAGTGGTTAGACGACATCCTCCTCTTTTCCCCCACTTATTCACATCACCTAAAAAGGTGTGAGTCCCTGACAGGGGACCCCAAATCAGGTCCTGGGGTGAAATCGGCTTACGTGGACCCTCGCTCTCATATGATGCATATACAAAATTTTAAATTGCGCACGAAAGTAAACACTTAATCATAAATAAACAATTTCGAGTAAGCCCTCTTTCTTAAAATTAAACAAGTTAATATTAAGAGTTTGTCCCCAACAGAGTCGTCATTCTGTAAGCCTCGATTTTGAACCTTATCCTATGTTGATTAGATTGATTAGGATCTGGTTGGGTTCTAGGCCCACTTATAACCTAAGCTTAATAACTATGTCATAAAACATTAATTACTAAGTCTTAAGTTAGCTCACTGGAACCTAATTAGAGTCGCCACCTAATTTTAACCTAGATTAAATTAGGAAAGGAGAGTTCGGGTTCGGGGGCTTGGTATTCGACTTATTTAGGGTTCAATTACTTTCATTACCCCTCTTAGGTCGTTTTTCCTCTACTTAGTTTAATTACGGCTTATTACGAAGTCGTTTTAACCTAAGTGCGCCAGTTTCTGATTTGTTTTTTGTGTTTTAAATATTTTTTTACTGGAATTAAAAGTGGAAATTGAAACTACCTAAACTAAGGTTTCTGGGGCAGAATTAGGGCATCTATCCGTAGCCACAGACCTAATATCCGAGACCAAGGACCCTAGTTAAATTAATAATGCAGGAAACTTGAATTTGTAGAAAAACAAATTTTGAAAACGTCCGGGGCCACGGACAAGGTGTCCGCGGGGCCCGGACATGAACCGTTGAACCTAAAATTGAAAAATTAATTCCCGCTGCCGTCCGAGGCTGTCCGTGGCCATGGACAGGGTGTCCGAGATCCCGGACAGGCCGTCCGAAGGCACGGACTAGCCACAGACGGTGGCGTTCTAGTGATTCCCGGTGGTATTTTGGCTCAAATTTTATGGGTGTGTAGCCTACGAGATTTTAAACAAGTTAGAATTCAAAAGTACTCAATTTAATGTCGAATTAAGCATGAAACTTAGCAAACAAGTTAGTAGGCAGAAACATAAACAAACCTTAATTCAGAAGCAAGGAACAATCAATTCGATTAGAAATTTCAACCAGAAGCGTATTTAGACCAGAGGAGTTAGAAAATTTGGTTTCTAACCTGTTTTGGTTTCAGGATTTGATGTTCCTTCACGTTGAGAATCTCTGAAATCTTCATTGGTGGCCAATCCGGTTCGAGTTTGATCCAAGCTTCTGACCCCTTCTTCCTTGTGTTTTTCACCATGTTTTGGTTCTGTATTTTTTGTGTTTTGGTTCTTGGAAGTTTAATGGGAAAAGAAAGAATGTGTTTTTGGTGAGTTCGGGGTGACTTTGGTAGAGTTTCGATATTGAATTGAGACTTGGAAGTGTAAAAATGTAGGGATAAGGTTTTTGGATATGTTTTATGACCTTTAAAGTGTTCTTCGTTTCCCTAGTTCATTTTTGGGAATGTCTTTTATAGTAAAAGGCTGAGCAAAAAGGTAAGGGAAGATCTCTTTACAAAAAATCTTTATGTGCACTAAGAGAATTTGATTTCTTAAAATATTCTGAAGGCCAAGAAAAATTATAAAATTTTAGCTGAAGGTAAAGGATGATTTTTAGGAATTTTAAGAGTTGGAATAGGGTTGCTTTGATAAATAAGCGATTAGATAAAAATCTCACAATCTGGAATCTCCCATAATTCATAACTTAAGATTGGAAAGTAGAAATAACGAAATTCCAACGGTGTTAGTCTTTAAAAATCATTTTCTATCTTGTGTTAAACTTTCATGACATTTGGACTTGATATTGGTATTTTCCAAAGGAGAGAGAAAAATGCAAAGATTATTGAATTTCTCTTTTAAATTTCAGGCTAAAATTCCAAATAAAACAATTTCAGGTTTACGACTGTATGTAGTCATGCTAACCATGTGATAATTTTATTTTAATTTTGGAAACCTTTTTATTTCTATTTTGAGGCTATTTCATGTGTTAATTATTAAAGAAATTAGCTTATAATATGAATTAAAAGCTAAATTTCCAGAATAAATATTATCAGAAAATCATGAAATACCTTTCATAATGACTATGATATTTGAAAGTGTTTGGAGATAATGAACAAGTCATATGAAAATAGAAAATCCCGAGAATGTCCTTGGAAAATCCCGCCTTAGTGTTTTTTGACCGTTTTGCCCTTGTCTTTGCATTTGTGCGCCTGAGCCCTTTCCCGAGGGTCAAAATTTTGTGTATAACACTCGGAATGAAGAAGAATAAACAATATTAGTCAGCCTAGAAATTACATTACCGTGCACAACAAAAGAGAATGAAGCCGTGGAATATTTGTTCCTTATCGCCAACAGTAGAGAAAGTCTATTAACATACCTGTTCTTTTATGAAGCGCAACAATAGAAGGCGTGGGTATCTCATACTTTCACAACCGGGTATAGAGAGGCGTGGAGTATCTGCAAAGTGCAACAACATAAGAGAACAAAATCACACACAACATAAGAGAATGGAGGCGTGGAAGTATTTGTTCCTTTATCGCCAGCAATAGAGAAGGTCTATTAACATACCTGAGCGCAACAGTTCTGCAAAACGCAATAGCAGAAGAGAATGAAGTGCAACCAGCAGAAGAGAATGAAGCGTGAACACCAGGTTTATTGCCAGTAGGGTTGCAATCTCTTCACCACATAGCAGATAAACTTCGTTTTTTACTGCGGTTGCATAAGCCGCAAAGAGAAGAAGAGTATGACGGAGAGAAATATGGAATTGCAGGGTAAAAGAGAGATTAGTTTTTGCTAAATGAGTCACTTTGTTTTTTTTTATAAGTGTATCTTCATTATTACCTATGGTATTGTTAGCATTATTTTCGTAGGTAAAATTCTACCACTTTTACCTACGGAAATTCCGTCTCTAAAAATACATCTGCTAGTAAATTATTTCCCTCTAAAATTTTAGCACTCGCGCGGGAAAAATATAGAAACATTTTTACCTACAAAAATATTTTCATCTGTAATATGTCAATATTCCGTCAGTAATTGTTTAGTTTATTTAGAGACTATGACTGTCAGAAATTCATAGAAAATTCCGTAGGTGAAAAGGCTTTTTACAGATGGATTAATTCCGTAGGAAAATTTCCATCTGTGATACTAGTGTTTTCTTGTAGTGACATTATGGACAGTTCACATCACGCATCCTCTTAGGGCATACACATGAACTTAGTTTACCTTTTTGGATGATTTATCTTGGGTTCAAGCTCTTGTCCTTTAGCTCAAGTCCTAGCATCGTCCCCGACGTCTAGGGGATTCACATAACATTCATATAGCAACACACAATCAATAGCCATTCAATATTGCTCAAAGATAATACCAAAATGTATACTTTTCTTATATCCTAAAATCGGCACTAAGCCACCTTAGACCTTCAACTCACATCTAAACCTTTCTATATACTTCTTTGATGTCATTCACACTTAAAACCCACAATAATAGCTTAAAGAATAGAAAGCCCCAAGTTTTGTGTTCGAATTCTACCATAGAAAGCCATGGGAAGAACTCAAACTTCAATTTTCACCAAAATCAACAATAAGTTGTTCAAACTCAAGGTTTTAACATAATATTAAGCTTTGATGAAAAACTTAAGCCTAAAAATGAGTTTAGGAGTGTGAAATAAAAAAACCCTTTACCATATGTGAATAATAAAAATGATGGAGAAGAAGTTAGAGACCTTTAGATCTCTAGCTCATATCGAAACTTGAAGAAGAAGGAAATTGTCTTTAGTTGCCAACAACCACTAATAATCAACTTAAGGCGAAGATTTCGGGTGAGGGAGGAAGAACAAGGGTTTCCCCAAGCTGCTACTGTTGCTGCTCCATGTTTTTGACATGGGAGGGAGGAATCAAATGTGAGTAGAGGGGAAGGAGATAGTGTAACACCCCATCTTAAGCCAGTCGTGTTCATCGCTTCCTAACAATTAATATCTAAACGTTGCAGCGGGAATAATTATCACCAGGACCTTGCCACGGTCTAACCAACAAGAAATACCATTACTCAATATTTACAATCACATATCCACAATGTATACACCAACCGAGTTTAAAGTATTCTCCAAAACCATACAATATTTCACACGTTCAGGTTCAACTACTAACTGACAAGTGCACAGGCACTACCCGTACTCAAAATAAAGTCCCACCTAGAGCTACCCGCTCCTACTCTCGTGGTGTGACTTCATCGGCCGCTTACCTGCAAGTGTAAAACAGCCCCCAAAGGGGTCAGCACGAATGCTGGTACGACCCTCCCATGGCCCCCAAGCTAACGGGGCTACGACGACTAATTGTCGATAGCATGGAAGTTGATTAGCATGATAAGCATAATAAGCGCAATAAGCATAATGAAGCAACAAACCAACAACCACAATGAACATAAATAGCTCAATATCAAATGAACGACTCAGGCGTTCCCTTAATAAGTGAGTTAGTTCTTAACTCCTTAGATCCACAATCTCCTTAACCTTATAATTGACAACCGCTCCACTATTAGATTGGTTAGCCCTTAATTGGTCGCTTATCTTTGTAGGGCTTGGTTAACCCTAGCCGGTAGCAGTGCACTATCCGACGATAAGTTACCTTTCTTAATTCGTTGGGATGTAGGCTTGATCCCCCCACGCCATCCTTAATGTGCTTCCCACCTCAAACAGTAGCCCGGGTGGTCGGGTCGGTTTGTTGACCCTAGGCGACGAGTCTAATGACAAGTCTTATTTGGAAGTCGGATCTGATTCAGATACCGACCTCCCCCAATACACATGTGCCGGTACCATTCCGGATTCCTCTCTCCCACCCCAAGTTATGGTTAGAGAAAGCCTTATTTATCATGGATTAGTTAAACCTCAACGGGTAAAAACCAACAATCGCCAATACTTATATCTTATCTTTAATCATTGAGTACTTAACTTAGTTAGCAACATTCTCAAGTCCCGTGGGTTAGTGTAAGATAAACACATTCACATCGAGAATAAGTATAACCGGTTGCATGCCTTATCTTGTCTTAGTCGTAGCAAATAACAATAGACACACAAGCCGAGGGACACCTCGTTAGCAAGCAGGTCACAAGAAGGACTGTACCGTTCACCGTCGATCGTTGTTTGTTTAACCTTCTTCGGGGTCCCAATTCACAAACCTAAAACATCATTCATTTTTAGGTCATTAGTTATTTGCATCTTACTTAACTCACTTAGTCCCTAAGGATTCCCATTCAATAACCTCTCAAGCCTTTGCCACTTAGCTTACAAACTTAACTTTAAACATTAAAACTTATACTTAACTTAACTTAACTTAATCCCTTAAGTTCTTAGGGTCACAATCATTACCACCCTACCAAAGGTATACCTTATCACCAATTACCATTCTTAGAATTCAAAATTTCTTTTTTTTTCTAAGTGTTAAGGGTCGACCCGACCCCCGACCGACCCAACCCCTGGGTCGGTCCATTACAAAACTTTTCCGTCTTCTGAAACCCATCCGTCCGACCCAGAGCTAGACCGACCGACCCAAACCCTCTGGGTCGTCCATTACAGAACCCATTTCCTACGTTAAATTTCTGCCCGACCGACCCAAAGCTAAGCCGACCGACCCAAAACCTCTGGGTCGGTCCAGTCCAGAGACATTCCGGCTGGCTCAACATGGCCCCGACCGACCCAAAACTGGGTCGACCCTGGGTCGGTCCACTACAGATTTTTCTCTTAAATTGCTCTTTCTATTCCAAACTCTTCCACAAGTGTCCTACTAGGTCCAACACCATCTTGGCACTTTAAACCCACCTTATAACCTCCACCAAACTCATTAAAAAACACTTCCAAAGATCTTCTCAAACATTTACTCAATTCTTACAAAGCTCCCAACACTTAGCACTTATTTTCTTACATTTCTCACATGCATTCCATCAAGAATTTCAATTAACCAAATGCTCCCTCCTTAAGAACTTGACCACGCACCGTACACACTTCCCAGCCTTATTGCATTTACCAAACCTTCCTTAGATTCTATACTCTAGTTCTCACCTAAACCATTTCAAAGTTTCACACTTACTTACATCTAACTTACCCAAGTTTTCTAGCTTCTTTATCAACATTTACCTAAGTCCTAAATACCCAAGTACACTCTTTTGTTTCCTAAATCCTTCATTGTGATGCCTAAGTCATTACAAGTCATTTAAACACCCTAATCTCACCCTCTTTCATCAAGACAACCTCTAGAACTTCCTAGTACTTCCTTAGTCATGAAATCTCCTTAGATATCTTAAACACTTAGGTTCTCCTTTAAATTTTGCCATGGGTTTCTAGTACATAGCACATCCTAAACACATGGTTTTTCTCCATCAAAACAACCAATACCACTCAAATTCTTATCACAACACCCACCTTAAACACACAATTACACCAAAACCACACCACATCATCATATAGTGCTTAAACTTAAAATGCTTAGCACTTAGGCCCTTAAATGACAATAATCTTAACCACTGAATTTCCACATATATTTGCCTTCAACCTGCGAATACACACAACAAGGCTCCCATTGAAATAAAATGCTTCTTGTAATTCACCGTGATGTTCTTAAACTATCTCTTTTCTCATTTGCTCCTTAGTCACAAGTTCACAAGTATAGTCATTGTTTTCTCCTAGGTTTTATATAACCATTTTCTAATGTAAACCCTCTACTAAACTCATCACATATCTTAATCTCATTCCCTTAAACAATAAAACACCTTAAGGTAAGTAATTTACCTTGTTCTTTTACAAGCTTTAAAAGCTTTTTCTCCTTAGGTTTTTCCTTTCTCAATCTCGGTCACCATGTATATCTCCTTGCCAATGTTCTAAACCAATATCCAATGACTCCAATGAGTACTAGGTAATACATTAACCCTAAGTAACAAACCCTAGGTTAAAAAAAATGTGCTTTAGGTATTAAGGTGGTTGTTTTTTACCTTGGTTTCTCAAGACAAGCTTGGATATGAAGCAAGAAGGACTTCCACAATCCTTTGAAGAGTAGAAAACAAGCTAGAACAAGGCATAACATGGAGTCCCATGAGTGCAAATTTTCGGACAAGGAAGAAAATGATGGAAACCTAATTTTCTTAACACTTTTCTTTCCTTAAGAGAATGGAGACCAATGGAGTCTCCAAACTTGAATTTCCTCCTCTAATGGTGGTTTGACTTGGCACCAAAATGAAGCTCTTGAAGTTTTGAAAAGATAGAAAGAGAGAGCTTGAGCTAACTAAGAAGAATATGTAATTTGTTTTGTTTTGGAGCTAAAATGAGTGAGTTGTGTCAAGGCTAGATGGAGCTAGCATGGAGTTGCTCTTCACGTTAATGGAGAAGGGAGAGAGAGCAAGAAATCGTGGGAAACAAAGGAGAATGAAGAAGTGAGGAGAGAGAATCACTAAAGTGTGATATTTATGTAAAAGGTGAATAGTACTTTTGCTTTACAAAACTTTATTTGCTTAATGAGTCATGAAGGTGGTGACTCACCTTACAAGAAACTGGCCCCCATTAGTAACAAGGGGTACTTAAGTCATTGTTGACCAAATATCTCACTTATATTGACTTATGTTATAAACTAGCTTAAATAATTTACTATTCACAAAACAAGGCACATTGTTGTGAAATTTTTGATTTCCCATTGATATAGACTTCCAAATGTGATACTATATAGTACACATGTTAATTAAAGAGTAATGATGGACATTTAGCCATTCAAAACTCATTTACAAGACAATTTTTCAAAAACGTGCTTTAAGACTCCTTAAAGCACATTTTGTGTTTTAACTTGTTTCCAAGCTTGGTTTTCTTTGGTAATTGATTTAAAATGACCATTAGGATATTACTAAGGTCTTAGAACAATATTTGGGTACTCTCCCAAGTCTCTCCAAGCTTAGAGCACGTTTTTGCTTAAATTGCTCTTTTGGTGTTTTCTTATATTTTCATTGATTAGAAATGTTTCTAAGGCATTATTTAGCCTCCTTATATCTTAGTTTATCATTTAAACACCATATCTAAGTTTGGGGTATTTCAGATAGAGTGAAATAACTTATATGGCAAGTGTCTTTCACTAGCTCTTTTGGCTAATTTAAACAAAGCCCCTCAACTTCATAAAATTCCATTTTGAACCCTTCGATTTTAAGTTCTAGAACTTTCATAAACTTTTATAAATGAATAGTAATGAACATTACACGAATGTAATCCTTGGACAAGCGAAACGTGCTCTAAGCCTTCAAGTCTCTAAAATCAACCAAGACTTGGCTTTTCTTTCAAACTTCTTCTTCATTAATAATATAGCTTAAAGTCTCTAATTGGTGGTTAGACATGATCTTTTAAGGTTGAGGTATTTCAAACCACTCAAAATTACTCTGGATGCTTGACTACAGTAAGACTTAACCAGTTGATAAGCCTCAGACTTATCATATTATAGTAGATATAATTATAAGATTATTGGTAGAAATAGGGTTAGAATAGTTAGTATTTGTGTTATTATTATAAAGTTTGTATATATGTTCAGACTTATGTTTTCTATGTTTTTATGCAAGGAATAGCTTCTGACCAATTAGTGACAGGCATTATGCCGGATTGGCAACTCACGGCATCAACATGGAGCAAAGTAGGAGGCAAGCCGGATCTAGTGCCGAGTACATCCTATCCGGCACAAGCAAAAGTTACCACGGTTGACCAGACGATGGCAGTTAATGACTGTTACCAGTCCAACCTCTGTTGGGTGCAGTGTCGGATACCTCTGTCCGGCACATGCAACTTTTCACTCAGATTGGCGGTTTCGACCGTTAACAGTTACACACGTGTTTTATAAGGTGCCGGATCACATTGACCCGGCATTCCACTTGACACATGGAGGTTTTGAGGTCTATAAATAGGGGGGCTTATTAACTTCAAGACATTCCAACTTAACTTCACACTTCAATTCCGCCCTCATTCCACTATTGGTGTCCAAGGAAGTCTACAGATCCATCCACGTGAAGAGAAGAAGAAGATCCTTGTCGGGTTAAGGCTATGACCAATTTTCTTCTCTCATTTATTCTCTTTCTTTCATTTGTGTGGATGAAGAAGTAGAAATTCTTGTTAGTTCTTGGTTAGGGCTGATTCCTTCTTTGTAAACAATATGGTTATCTCATATGAATACAAGCGTACATTAGATTTTGGTCAGTACAGTTGAATATGTTGATTGCTATTCTTCTTATTCAAGGTTCTGCTTGAGATTCTATCAGTCAAGAGTAGGATTGGAAAGAGGAAGTCTCAGTTCATCTTTATCGTTGTCTTCTGCGCATCAGTGGGAGCAACACTTAAGATTGTCGAATTTACCCCATTTTCCCCCACTATCTTGTTCGTTTCGCGGCATGAAATATGTTCGATTCAACAATGGGTAGTGAGTTTCCTGTTGTCATACTCGAAGCATGGAAATACAATTGACACTTGAACAAGCCGGGTACACTGTCGGGTGTCTGGTGTCCGGCACATTCAAAGTCCTTGAATGTGCCATGCATCTTTTGTCCGGAAGACCATCCGGCGTGTTCATTTTGTTTGGTTAAATTCGAATCTTGTAATTCTAGTGTGAGATCATTTGGTACTTGGTTGAAGTAATCCCGAATCTAGGACAAATCATTGTAAATACCATTTGGTTAGGATTTTAAGTTTAAGTTGTTATTTACATTTCCCCTTTTGTTTAGAATAGGTAATTACCAAGGATTAGGACTAATTTTCTATTAAGTCTCTTGGGTTCGATACTCTTGGTCGTAATCTACTCACACTATATTCCGACCGGGAATTTTTGCTACCCGTTGTAGAGTTGTAGGATTTTTATTATTTTATTCTTTTATTCTTTTTGTACATTCTTTTTCCTACAAATTTCTTAATAGCACTAGTCCAGCTTGACATAAATCCGCTTGACACTAATCCGGCTTGACCAGTCCATCTTGACACCAATCTAGCTTGACATTGTGGAATGCACGTATTGGTTTAGAACCAGAGGTAACTACTCTTCAAGCTCCTTTTAAAAATACGTAAGTGGGGTTTCATTAATATAAACCTTATTAAATCTGGGTAATTCAGTTGAGACCCAATGACACTTTCATCTGAAGGGGTGAGGTAGAGTAGTATCTATTATATGGTTTAAGGTGTAACCCCCGTCTATTAATCCTAATCCTCACCATAATTACCGGGTAATCGCAACAGAATTAAAGACGTTGTAATCGCAACGGACAATCACTAACTAGGCGGGTGTCACAACCACCATTCCAAAGACTTAAACCAACCATCAGCTGTGATGATCGAGACTAATCCAACCATAACGCTCACCAACATTTCTCCATGCCATTAGCCCAACAGGGAATCTAAATATCATCCTAGGAACTAGTGAGCAACTAAGTATAAATTTACATCAATTGAAAGTGGGCATATTTAATACAATGCCACCAATGCTCATGGCAACTCAAAAATGCTATAATTCAATTCAACTACAACTATCTCCATGTCAAAATATCCAAAACCCAAAACCCGCGCTCCGTTATCACGTCAATCACTTGCAAGTAAAATGTCGGAGCCCATGGAGGGCTCAGCGCTTATCCGAGTATGTTAAATTGTGTTATCTTAGACCCCGTTAGGTTACTTAGGTTAATTAGCCATCTTGACATGTCATTCAGTTTACATGCTGTTTCGGTTTACAAGTAGGAATAAAACTGTAAATACGGTAATGTAAACACCCAACAGTTCATACAAGATAATCATAGATCATTAAGACGGATATAACATCTACACATTAAATCTACTTTAATCCTTATAAAAGGATTGAATCGTCGAGTCGAAATTCGCACTCTCAAGTTTACCACCAACACTAGAAGCCCCGCTTCCACCAGCTCTCTTATTATCTTGTGGGTGTCTCGTTAGATGGAAAAATTCCCATTAACCTCACCAAGTTTTATTTTTAATTGGATAGTAGTCCTGTTGCCAATGGTCAGAGACCATTGGTTTCCCGGTGTCTCGAGAGAGAGAGAGACGTCCATAGGCCGTAGCCGTGTGGCAAACAGCAGCACCCTCTGCCAACCGATCTAACCGATCAATTGGATTCCCACAACGAGAGGTTCCACACTCGGACCCTCTCTGGTGATCACACTGCAAACTACTGGAACGAATCCAGACCAGGATTTCTCCGTACATAAACTACACCACCATTACCTCCACCATATCTCCGCAGTTAATCGATTTAACCGACCCACCATTATTAGTTTTGAGTTCTTAGGAGATCACATTTTATTAATTCGATGTCTCGTAAGGTCTTACTCATACCTAGGAATAATCTAGGTTATATTCATGTTCTGTGCCAGTGCTCTAAGATCAGAAACACCGAATCCTTTCTCCTAAGTTTTAAGTCTTAGGTAATTTGAGTAATTATTGACAATGTCGTACTCCGTTGCGTTTCGCCTTCCTTGCTTGTATCGTAGTCATATGATATAAAGAATTACAGCGTCCGAAAGACATACACGCACAATCATAATTCGTTTGGTCGTCGAGCATAATAAAATCATATAACACAAGTTTTATCAAGCATGTTATTCTCAAGCATTTAGCACACAAATTTGTCCGAACCTGGGGGAGTCCTCAGGGGTTCAGACCACACAATCCAACATACCGTACACCAGTAGTCGCTAGCTCTGAGAAGTAGACACCGACCCCGTGACGATCTCCCCCGCTACCACTACTGTTCCTCTACCGAAGTATATACTGGAATAATTAACTCTAGACGTTAATACTTATGTTTCAAGTCTTGCTATCTATTCTAAAAGAATGCTAACCCCTTCCCGATAACTAACCCCCATAATCGGTAGTTATTTGCTCGAGTTCTTATTAAATTAGGATTTAATTCAGACTATACTCCATTTGTTATCAGATTATTTATGTGATAACTATCTATCACTTAGGACTCAATCTCTTTTTTTCCATTACTTACATTGTTAGTCCTTAGGTAATATATACTTACACATATTCATGAGTATTTATTACTCGTTCCCAACATCATATATGTTCATTATTCACTACCGTTTAACTCACCCTTAATTACTTTCTAACATCTTCCTTGGTTTTCCTTAATCCATCCCTTTATAATATATCATCTTCAATACTCATATTTGTAATTAGCATGTAGTATTTATTTACTACTTAGGTTTAATCCAAACAATTTATTCATAGGTTTGTTATATATATAATGCACACATACATATAGTTTGTTACTATATGTTAATTATATCCTTGACTTATAAACCTTTATTTCTCCCTTCAAATTATGAGCTGGTCAACTTGACTTCTTTGGTCAATTGAGTTGACTTGACTAATTATATCGACATGGTTAGTTTATCCAAGTACACAAGTTTATATAATTCATATTGTAAACTTGTATTATATAATTAACTTACCATTTAATACGGTATACTGTATAATCAGAACTCTATATCTAATGTGTAATAGTTTATCTTCCCATCTTATAACATCTTTTACTTAATATTCTATGGTTCACAACCATATCATCTAATCCATCCACTTCATATACTCTTATATATATATGGGGATTATAAAACTCATTTATTAAATGATATAACTTATCATTTATATAAGAATAGTTGTGTTACTTTACACAAGTCCATATTAGGATTAAAACCCTCAGATTATGTACCATCTATAACATTATAGGCATATTCTAAAATTCAATCATAATCTTCATGTTGTACGTATAATACATAAGTTTTATTAATTACTAAAATCCTTAATGGCGTTACCATACCTAGCCAAGTAACTTCCATCTGTACAATTCGTGTTTAATTATACTATAGCTTATAACTTAATCTCTCTCTTATTTTAATGTTAGAAGGACATATATATTCATATTCCCCTAACCTTTAATCTATCAATATTTATACACTTATATGTGTATATAAATTCTCATGTGTTTAATACTAACCTTAGTACCTCCACTAATTCTGTAGGACAGAGTCCTTGACCATATTGGTTCATCACTTATAAATTTACCAAAAGCTATTAGCCTCAACAATCCCTACGTTAACCCATCATATATACATATATAAACCTCTAATTTCTCATACAATTAATATAAGCCCTAACTTATCAATTAATATAAGTTTTAAAAACAACTATCATCATCATTATTGTTTTATTACTAATCATTTGAATCCATAATCTAGTCACCCCACTACATTGTTAATCCATTAGTACTTACTAATAAACTTACTAATTTATTAATCCCAACAACGAATTATTAACTCATTATTGATCAGCTTAATTCTTTATTCAAATATTTATTTATTTACTATTTTTTTATCCATTTTAATTTGGGTTTAAACCCATTATATAACCTAATTCCCTACTAAGTCTTATTTCCTAATTCCAAATCAGCCTCATCTCTAGCTAGATGTTTACCCAATTGGTTCATTGATTGACCAATTTATAACCCCAAATTCATTTTGACTTTGTGGGCCAATTTGCTAACGCAACTCAATTTGACTAACCTATTTTAATTTGTGCATAGTCTAAATCCCGAATCTTGGCCCATCAATCCCAATTTGAACTTTATTTTGATTTAGTCAAAATCCCTAATTTTGATTTTAACCAATCAATTCAATTTTGACTTGGTCAAAATGCCCAATTCAATTTGACCAACTTATTTAAATCTTGACCCGTCAAATTTTAAATCTGATATCAAATTCCTATTTCTAGACTTAGTCAAATTCCTGGTTCACTTGGCCAATCTTTCCGAAAACTACCACTTGACCCTTGATCCCTAACTTCTTTAATTGTATTTTTAGCCCAGTTTTCGTATATTTAGCCATCTGACCCAGAATTTATTCATAATCACATCTTGCCCTCAATTTCCTCCAATTACATTTTTTGGACACAGTTTTCTCAAAATTCCTAATCCGCCCCAAAGTTTCAAATATTACAATTTTTGCCCCAATTTATTCCAGAAACTATCTTTGATGCAAAAACACTAATTTTCTAATTCCAAGATCTTCAACTTAATCACCCAACCAAATTATCTGCTTCGAGTGACCCTAATTTAATTTGGAACCCTAGTTAAAGATGGCATTCCTAATTCTTGAAATCGAGTTAGCCACACGCAAAAATCTATTCCGGACTTCCAAACACATTACAGTCTTCAATACTATCTAAATCTACCATTAGACCTCCATTTCCAGTCGATTGGACCCCCCAAATCAATTCGTAAATTTCCCAATAATTTTACCAAACCTTAATTTCAATTCAAATTTTAGATTTTCTTAATTAATTCGTGAAACCCTAAATTCTCAATTCGAACACAATATCAGAAACGTAATAAACTTTTCCTGTAACTTTCGGTTCTAACTTCACCACACATACCGACCACCAAATTCATTCTCTGTACCAGATTTGTAAGTAAAATAAACGCTTCAAAGAGCCGATAAACAGAAGATGTTATTATTTCCTAGTTTTGATTTGGAACCCAACTAAAAAAAATCAAAAAGGAAAACAACAAGGGGTAACGGAGGTTTCACCTCCTCGACGTCCCAAGCGGGGATCGATTCCGGCTTCCCCTCTTTCTCGAATGGCCCCAACGAACTCCTCGATCTTCTTCTTCCTCAGTGGTCGCGGCTCTCCCTTCGAGTCGGTCGGGTCTCCATGGTCGAACCGAGAAGCAAAGATGAGGGGGAAAAAGTGAGTGCGGTTTTTGGAAATCGAATCCAAAACTAGACAAGAGAAGGATCTTACCGCAGGAGGAACTACGAGACTCGGAGTGTGGTTCCTTGTTTCGTTCGCCAGTTGGGCTTGAAGAACGCCAGTTAGGGTTCTTGAACGCAGAGAAGGAAAAGAGGCAGGGAGAGTATGTTCCTTGTCTCAGTTAGGGTTACGAATTACCGAAGGTGAAGGAAGATGAGTGAAAGGAAGAGAAGAATCGAGAGGAAAACAAATCGGAAATAGAGAAGGAGTCGGCGGCGCTGGTTGAAGACGGCGATTTGAGCATGTATGTTTTCTATTAGGGTTTTTAGAATGAAAGGAATTAGGAAGGAGGTGGGTGCCGGTACTACATCGCCGGTTAGGGTTTAAAAAATTACCGTGAGTGAAAATGACACAGGCGTGAGCATAATGTTCTAGTATCGCCAGTTGGGGTTGGGAGAGAATGAAGATGGGCACCAAGTTTTGGGCCCCTTCTTCTTCCTTTTTTTTATTAAGTGGGCTAGGATTATCGGGAGTGGAGTAGTATCTGGGCTGGCCCAGTTCCTTTGGGCGGGTCAGCCTTATTTCTTTTTTTTTTTTACGTTACTTACATAGATCGCCTCTAGCTCGTTTTATACCCGCTTTTCGTGTCGTTCGCAGCACGTTGTCCCGTTTAACGAGACCAACCTTTGTATATCTCCAATTTATACTTCCAACAATAATTATCATAGTTATTTATAAATTTGGGTAATTATATTTAATTTCTAATTGGTTCGCGTTTCACCATTGTAAACGAAAACGTGACATCTTTTATTGCGAGTGTTTAACCAATTTTTTTCTTTTTTTTCAATGCCTCTTAAATTACCCAAATAATCTCATAAGGTATCTAAGGCCTCGTTTTCACTTCTTAAATATTTGTGACGCATTTCCTACTTTATAATGCTTCACTAGTGTCCATGTTTATGTAAGGTTTAATAACCTTCATGGACTTTACTTCCATGGTATAATATAAGGTTTAATAAACTTCATGAAGTGTATGTATTTATTTTTACAAGTGTGCTAGGAGTTTTCATGGTTAATAATTCGTTAAGGCTGATTAGCCTTTATAATTCCATGATTTGTCTTTACGGTTCCACAGATTCCCTAAGTCATGTAAATATTTTCATAACTCTTTACTGAGTCATATTAGTCTTTTTAATTATTTAGTTTTTCTTAGTAAATTATGTTATTTAATTCCAATACTTCATGGAAAATTTAATAACCTTTTGAACCATATAATTGTAAATATAATCAAGGTTCCCTAAATCCTTAATAAATTAGGACTCGTTAGCCATAATTACTTATATAGTTTTCCTTTAATAATTACGAAATCAATCCTTAATTATCTTATAATCTTCAGGGGTATTTCAAAAGGTACCATAGGGGGTGTGTAAACTTAAGGGTATAGATTCAAGAAGGAATGTCTAGAAAGACTAAGCATGGGATAAAGTCCTGATGACACCTTCCTAATGAAGGTGTGATGATAAAGAAAATAATGAAGGAAAGTAAGCAATCAAAGAAAAGAAAGAAAGGGACAACGAAAGAAAGGAAACATGGAAAAGAAGAAATTGAATATGGATAAAATGGGAAAGTGAAACAAATATGTTGTGTCTTGTTTTATTTATAAAATCCGATTTGTGTACTTAGTGTTTACTCAGTTTATACTGGCAACTTATATTTGTATGTCTATGTGCTTCAATGCTTCTTCACAAGTATTAAAAAATTATGAGAGCATGGGTCCAGAGGGAAATTTACCACTTGTATTGCTTCCGTTTTTGGATTTAAAATGTATAAACATTAATTCCCCTTTTCATTTCTTCTTTTGGTTTGGTCTTGGTTTATGGTTTAGAGTATGTAACTCTCTTTGGTCTTTGGTTGAGTGGAATCCTGGTGTGAATTCCCTTGTTCAATCATGTTGTTTAAGTAGGTTATGACTTTGTGTTTGGAAATGTAAAATAATTAGCAAAGTTCATGCCAAGATCTCGCGAGAATTCAAGATCTTTAGTTTTCTTTAATTCGAATGAGCAATTGTTTTCGCAAATAGACACTTGCGTGAGAGTATGTCGGTAACTCCAAAAGTTTTATGACTTCCGATGCTTAATAAAATGGATTATAATAAGGTTAAAAATTGGGGTGTTATAATAAAAATAAACTCTTGTTGAGCTATACTAGGAACATATTACCCTTTGGCTCAATAAACCACATTATAGACAATCAAGTAACAACATCCAATGTATTCTTAATAAATGCACTTAAGAACAAGTCCCGTGACACTTCTAGGACAAGTACTTAAGTTATAGCAAAAGGCTTAAACATACAAAAAAGAGTAAATTACTCAGAACCCCCTTCAGGAATGGAAATAATACAGTTAACCCCTTGTGTTTATCATAATTATTGGTAACCACCTTGAGGTTACGGGATCTCTGACTATGAGCCCCTGAACTATAACTTTGTTATCAAAACGTTAACTACATGTTGTCCCGTGATCTTAATTACATTATCAATGCGAGTCTGAACAATAAAACTGCTTAATCAACATCGTTTAACTCTCTCTTATCCCAATTCAGATGCATTTTTGAGGTAGGGTTGACGTTTTTCAGACAATAAGAATGCTGATTAAGTAGTGTTCTTTGTCCAGCATGTCATTAATAATGTGAATAAGTTGATGGGTCAGCACGTGGTTAACGTTTTGATAATAGAGTTATAGTTCGGGGGCTCATAGTCAAAGATATTGTAACCTCAAGGTGGTTACCAATAATTATGATAAACACAAGGGGGTTAACTGTATTATTGTAACACCCCTCTCCTTAATCACGTAATAATCTCTCTCGTAGCAATAAATAAAACGTCTTACAGCGGAAGAATTAATAACAATAACAATAACAATACTCACTCGGGTGTCACCGGCCATTACTCGCCCATGCGAGCAACGAAGCCAAACTATATCCAACTTCCAACATAAACAAACTACTAACCGCCGTGATAACGAGAATATTCCTATACATCATACTAAGTCCATACTTACAAACATCGACAAGTGAGCGTCTACCTAATCCTGAATATACATAATCGTACCATATTACAACTCCATGTGCGGTAATTAAAATAAAGAGTAAATTACTCGGAACCCCCTTGAGGATTGGGCATATTACAGTTAACCTCCTTGTGTTTATCATAATTATTGGTAACCACCCTGAGGTTATGGTATCTCTGACTCTGAGCCCCCGAACTATAACTCCATTATCAAAATGTTAACTACGTGCTGACCCATCAGCTTAATCACATTATTAATGACATGTTGGATAAAAAACACTGCTTAATCAGCATTCTTATTGTCCAAAAAATGTCAACCCAACCTCGAAAATGCATCTGAATTGGGATGAGAGAGAATTAGACGATGTTGATTAAGCACTTTTGTTGTTCAACATGTCATTAATAAAATGATTAAGCTGATGGGTCAGCACGTAATTAACGTTTTGATAATGGAGTTATAGTTCGGGGGCTCATAGTCAGAGATACCGTAACCTCAGGGTGGTTACCAATAATTATGATAAACACAAGGGGGTTAACTGTAATATGCCCAATCCTCAAGGGGGTTCCGAGTAATTTACTCTAAAATAAACTCTAATTACCCTGTTCTCGCACTTCGGCTTCGACAATAATCAACAACCTGCATAATGGTGTAGTATCAGCGATAAATGCTGAGTATGCCGGGCCTGGACCCTAATGGTCACTTAGTCATTTTAACCATCTTATTATTAGATTGGTTTCATGCTTTACCATTTTACAGTTATAATCAATACTGTAATATACATGTATAATATACATAATCCTCCATCCAAACATTCATAAACACTCAACCATCCTTCCAATTCAAAAATCCATATCATATCACAAACAACAGTTGTATAATCGAACATTTCGAAATAATTGTAGTATAATGTACAATGTACAATCGCCGTAGCGTACAGTTTCCATAGTTAATTTAATTTGGCCTTTAAGGCCCCATCCATCCAACCATGTTTAATTAATACCAGTTGGGCGTCATGTTAAGACAACCCGATAACCTCACCATGGACAGTAGTCCTCCCGTACACACAAAGGTGCTCATTTCGCCAGAGGTCCGGAGGCCCCTAACTATTCTCTTTTGTCTCGTAAGACGTCCATATAAAAGGTCGTAGCCACCTGACCCACGATCCAAATAGGGCTCATTGGGTATAAACCTGGAGTGGAACCCGATCGGGAACCCCTCAGTGATCACAAATGCGCAACCAAGTAGTTCGTAAACTACCGGGATTCCTCACCTCAACTCATACCATCTCTCTCATAATGTTTAAGATATGCTCTTAGTCTTATGGAGAATATAATTATTAATTAGCTGCCCAATGGGTCTCACGCATACCTAGAAGTAATCTAGGTCATATTCATGTTCGAGATCCATGCTCTAGAGACCGACAATGTCGTGACTCATTCCTAAGTGTTTTACTTAGGTTACCATATACTTAATATTAATACTATGGTATTATATCAAGTAACCGTCTTGTCATCACAATAACGTATATGTATGTTTATATAAGTCGATCTATAGTCGACGTAGTGTTAGTCCCGTAGGACGCTCATGCATAAATAATTAATGCAGTAGCACACAATCACATACATGTATCCAAAACACTTAACACACAAGTGATATCAACCAAATCCGAGCCCAAGGAAATCCTTAGGACAACCCGGATCAAACCCCTTTACATACCATTCACCAAGACCTAGGATGCGCAGTGTAGACCACTAGCTTGTCAAGCGCCTCCGTCTGAAGTATGATCTAAACGGTAATAAAACTATAAGTCAGTCTCCATAACTAACTACATCCGGTATTTCCGAATAACAAGTAACCCCGACAGTTCATCCCCGGATTTCTACAGTTATTTGTTACGGGTTTCTCTAAACCGGTCGGCTTTGTTACTAAACTCGTATGTCGAAACATTTTGACTGTTAAGTTTAATTCGTTATATTTCTTTAATCTTATCCACCATTATATTTAGGTATATAACCTACAGTTGCATGTATGCATGCATTATTATATTATATTGTATTATTTTCCCACCATCCATTATAATACATTGTATTATATAATCCATTATCTTAGCAAATTATATTTGCATTCCAAAACTTACAACTTATAGTTCGTAACTATTTTATGTAATAACCACCACCATTATATTATATGGTTTCCAACCATAATATATATTCATCCTTATATACATTTTTCTTGTATATGTATATATTTACCACGTAGGTAAGTTCCATGAGTTATAAAACTCTTATATTATATGTTACATTTTATCTTCTTATATTAGATGATTATTTCATTAGTTGTATTAAATTATACAACTTATATTAAGATTATTATCCTAATATTATGTAACATTCTTTTATGTTGTATATTTAAACTCCTAAGGTTTATTCAATAAATACCTTAGTTCATAAATCTTATTTATTTATAGTTTGTCACATTATTTAATGTGAATATCCTTCTTTATTAATTCCATTAAAACCCACTTTAATACCATATAATTGTTATAACATTGATAACATTATAGACCATAGTCTAAAATTCATTTTCCAACCTTAGTAATTCGGTAAAGCCCTTATCTTTATTTAAATTCCATTTTGACCATATAACATTATGTATTGTTATACCGTATACTAATATCATATAATATGATATTTTTATTTCCTTTAATTTATAACCTATAGTTTTTATACAAGACTATTTATTATTGCCGCATGGGCACCATATCAAAACCTTATTCTTTTTCATAATCCATAGTTTCCTTTATTTACAAAATCACCCCATTATTTATACCATGTTATATATACCATATAACATAACATTTTTAACTTATAAAAGGGTATAACCTATGGTTATATTTTTGTAAAATTCCGAACAGACCCTATTCTGTTTATAATTAAATTTCAAACCCACCAAGTTTCTATAATTGCCATTTGGCCCACTTTATAACATATAGTTTTATAATATCATTAAACTATATATTATACATATATCTTATTAAATACTCTTATATTATTCTAAAAATCACCAAATTCACCAAAGGGTTATAATTACCCTTACTAACCATATACTTTCGGTATTTAGCTATTCCACCACATATATTATCCAAAGTAACAATGACAATAATAACTATATATTATACATATATAGTTTATTTTAATTCCAAAAACTACCCAATAAATTCCTAAAAATTCCTAATAGCCCATGGGTGTTTATAATACCATTTTACACCCTTAATTTTTGGTAAACATATTTACCACATAGTTATAAAATTGTTACAATTAAATACTTATCTTATTATAAAACCTTAAATAAGTTATTTAACTTATCTAATTTGGTCAAAACCTACCATATGGTCAAGGTTGACCACCTTAATATTTCCTTGACCATCAATATCCATATATTACGGTTTGTACCCTTATTTTTCAGAAATTACCATTTAACCCCAAAACTTTATATAATCTTATAATTTTATATAAACTCATTTAAACCTCCAATTTTCGGCTATATCATTATATAGCCCCCAAATTTAATTTAATTACACTATAACCCCTTATACTATGCGGTAATATATATATTACCTAAACTTAAATAAAACCTTATAATTGCATAAATAAAATGGCCTAAAGTACATGGCTTATTACAAACATTAGCTTATAAAATGAATTACACATAAATGCCCAAAAATGAATTAAACTCTCGGCCTTACACATCTTCTTTCCTTATTTACCAATTTTCCACATAATGTCTTAAATTTGACAATTATGTTAATTAATTAGTTATAAAATTTACTAAACCATTCCTTAATCACCTAAGGTCAAAATAAGACCTTAATTAACCCATTCACTCACGGCACAAATTATACACATATGTATAATTACATATTAATATACCAAGTGAAGGTTTAAGTGATTTATACCTTATTTTTGCCAAGATTAGGCCTTGTTTGGCCACGACTGTTTGGAGATAAGTTTTCCACAGCATTATTTACATGTTTTCAAACAGAAATTAAGGTATGATTAGTCTCCAAGCAAGATCTAACCATAAGAAGTGTTTTATGTATATTTTCAAGGTAAATTTTACCTTAGAATACCAAGGTAACCAAGGTTGATCTTCGGCCTAATTTACAGTAGGATAAGAGCATCAAAAGAGCTACTAAAACCAAGCTTTAAACAGGCATAACTCAGATTAGAAGATGGCTAATTTTTACCTTGATTAAAATGCCAAAAATGGTGTTTTTGGCTTGGATTTGGCTATACCTTGAAGCTCTTGATATACCAACTGAATAAGTATGTTAAGAAGAAGATAATAAGGCTAGGAGAACAGGTTTTACAACCGGATCTAAAGAGAATTAAAAGATAAGTGCTTAAAGCACATTTTATACCTTAAGAACAAGATTAGATTTCTCCACCTCCTTCCCTTGTTACTGAAATACCCCGAACTTAAATATAGGGATTAAAATTAATTCAATACGTATTTAAGGGCCTAATGACGCCTAAGTAATATTGGCAAGGAAAAATAAATCCAAAAGAAATACAGAAACGCTTAAAAAGCGAAAAACGCTAAATAAGCGTTAAAAACCATAGGAGGTATGAGACCTCGGTTAGCGTATTATATGGATTCTTAAGGCTTAAAAATGCCTAAATAGTATAAGGGAAAACTCCTAAAGAAAACGGACCCTTAAAATGGATTAAAAGCATAAACGAACCTTAAAGCGCGTTATTCGAGGAAACCGGGAAAACGTGACTTTAGGCGGGTCAAACGGACTCGTAACAATTTGGTCAACTAAATAGTCACTATAAATATTAGTGGGGCTTTAGAACCAATAAAATAAAGAAACGAGAAAATTCCGGAAAACGGGCCCGGTTAGTGAATAGTATCAAAAGGGTAAAAAACGAGCGTTTTCTGTAAAAGACGAAAAACTGCTCCAGCTTAACAGTATAAGTGGGCCGGTTTTTATAGGGTATTGATACCCCTCTCACACTCAATTAAATACTACCCTCTCACACACACACTAGAAGACAAGGAAACAAAAAAGTAAAAAAAGTAGAAAAAGACTCTCTACCTCACTTTTTCTATCTCTCTCCTATTCTTTCCTTTCCCCCATCGTGAGACTCCTCTCTTTCTCCCCTTGGCTGGCGATTTTCAGAGCTTCAACAACAACAATGGCAACCTCACTTCACCTTCATGCTCTAGCCATATACAAGCTCCAAATGCAAAACAAATACATATTTGAACTCCCCTCATCATCCTCTACACTTCTCTTTTTCAAAATCCAAAAAGGAGGAAGTTCATTTTCGTGGGTTACCCCATCGGTGAAGAAAATAGCATCAATGTGTAGCTTGGAGTCTCCTCTCTCCAACAAGGTAAAAATCTACATGAAGAACTCACGTTTTCTTCACTTTCCTTCACAACCGATTTTTGCCCCATTGAACACTCCATTTTCTCTCTCTTTTGAGCACAATATCAACCTTGCAATGGTGGTGGACTCACCTTCTTGAACCAAGGGCTAAAACCCCTTCTAAAACACTCCAAAGGTAAACCCTAGAAATCTTGCTTTAAACATTTCATTGAACTAGCATTAATTTAAGGGTTAGTATATTAATTGTAGTTGTTTTGTGTTCATTGGGTGATGGGAATGGAGTTTGGCAACTCCATTCCCCACATGGCCGATTTGGGCAAGAAAGAAAGAAGATGAGAATTGGAAGAGGAATGAAGGAATTATAAGCTCGAGGTAAGAGCTCTTACTAATGTTAGTTCTAATGCATTAGACTAATGGGAATGGGCAAACTAACTAAAGAACCCAAAATCTAGTATGGAATTGTAGTATTGGAAGTTTGAGTATTTGTGCGGAAGTTTGAGTATTTATGAATTGGTATGTGAATCGTAGACTTTGGAGCCAAATGATTGTGTATGAGTATTAGTATTGGTATTTGAGGAAGTATTAATGAATTGGTATTGTCTTGAATGCTGGTAGGACCCTTGTATGGGTGTGGCTAGTTTAGGAATGGATTTGATGAGAATGTGTATGAGTGGCTAAGTAAGAAAAGTAGATGGACTATGGCAAAATTTGGTAGGAATGTGTGCATTTATGGAGGACTTGGTGTGTGGAGAACCAAGGTATGTATTGGGGATAGTAGAGATGTAGTAGTGATGAAGAGGTAGTAGTAGTATGAGAAGTAAGAAGTGCAAAATCTGTAGCAAGGTGTATTAACATGCATTGGAGAAGTTAGAAAAGATTAGAGTGTAAGACTTGGTAAAATGAATGTTGGACTTGGGTATAGATGGTACAATTGCTTGGAAATGAATTGGCATGGTAAGAGGAGGTATTTGGGATGCTAGGAGTGACATTGGTAGAGGAAGTATTGGATGGTAGAAGTTGGTTTAAAAATCTGTAGCATTGAAGAAAGAAAATTGGTATAAGTGCTGGAATAAGAATGAGGAAAAAATTGTGTAAGTTGATTTAGGATTGAGAAATGAATTTGATTGGTGAACTAAGGTGAATTAGAGGATTTAATTAGTGTTTAAACATGTAGTAAACATGTGGAAATGAGTAGGAAAGATTGGGTGAGAATAGAGCTGAATTTGGAATCCAAGTAGATAATTAAAAGGGGTTCTGCAGCCGACCTACCCAGGCGACCTACCCTAGACTGGGTCGGTCGGGCCGAATTCTGTAACCCGGGTACTCTCTGCAGCCGACCTACCCAGGCGACCTACCCAGAGTGGGTCGGTCGGCCTTTATAAAAAAAAAAATTAAATTTTAATTGATGAATATATGAAATACATATGTGTAAATATATATATATATATATATATATATATATATATACACATATATATATATATACACATATATATATACATACATGTATATATGTGAATGAGTAAGGCGTTAATGCTAAAGTAAAGAGAAGGTAAGAAAGTTGTGAATATAAAGAACATTAAGTTATACCGAAATAACGGGAACGGGGTAAGTACGGAGTAGTAATTATGTATGTATTGTAATGCTTAGTATTAATTGAATCATTTGACATGTAGTCATTGGTTCAAGAATAAGGATCGAGGAACAAGAGCGAACCAAAGGGACAAGGGAACACCGGTAAAGTAAATTCCGGTAAAAAGGTATGATTTCTTCATGCTCTGTATCCTAACTGGTTACCCCGATTTGTGTGCTTATGTGATCACCAAAAGATAAATGCACGAATCGGAATTATAATGCACTTAATTGTGTTTGAACTATTTTGTTCTTGATTGTATCTTCTTGAACATTTAGTTTGTATAATCATGAAATGTATGAATGGAAATGAAGTGTATGTGTGTAAGTATGAGTATTTGTGTATGTATGTATGTATGGAAGTAAGTAAGGATTCTATAATTCCTAACAGCCTAACTCCTAACATGAGTATTGAGTAAAAATGGAATGAGTAGAAGCCCGATATAGTTTCGGCCACGCGTGAGGATAAGGAACCACAAGAGGTTGGAACCGAATCCTGGCTATAATCTTTTCCTTGGACCAATTCCCTTTGTATGGGTAGCATCCTGGATTAGTGGGCCACCCAAAGCCCGGTGGTGGGAAGTAGTATTCCCTGCCCGGAGGTCATACCGACTTAACTGGAAGTAAAGATGTAAGAAGTAAGTATCGTATGTGTATTGGTCTTGACTGTTGTAAGTCATTGACCTTGAGTAAATGAGTATTGAACACCCGATTAACCCGGGTGTGTAAAGAAGCTAACAAGCCTTCTGTATGAATTGGAGAAGTGTATCTCCGTATTGCGTATGAGTATGTAACGAGTATGTATTGGCATGTGTATTCTGGAGGATGGTAAGTAAGTATTGGTTGACTTGTATCGTCTTCCAAGCATGTATTGTATTGTACTGTACGTATGTATGTGTACCTTGTGTAGTTTGTAGACCGTGAATGAAAGCATGTATGTATGTATGTATGTATGCAAGTATGTATGCATGTACGTAATGCAAAATGAATTGCATGTATTCGACCAAAATGGTCGGCGTACCCTCGCTAGTACGCGGGGTATGCGGTTATCATATTCAGCGTAAGCTGACCCCCTCGGGGGAACATTTTTAGTGTGCAGGTACCCGGAGCGAATACGGTCAAGGTAAGAGACCGGCGACGCGCCTTGTAATTAGAAGTATCTAGTTGTGAGGAATGGGCAGCAGATTGACTCCTAGTGAGTGTGTATGAATTTGGGAGAAGTACTGTACTGATTTTGGAACCTAGTAACTCGGTATGCGTAGTGTATTATCTTGTACGGAATTGTGGAGTATGGTATTGAATGGAGTAATATATCGAACGGAGTATTGTAGTATCCAGTATGTAATGAGAGTATGTATTGTATTAAGTAGTACTCGGATATTCCGGTCCATCAGACCGATGCTGTATGTAGCAGTAGTAGCCTTGTTAGTCACGTGGGTGACTAACGGCATTGTATCACCCGATGTATGTAAGTATGTATCCGCTGCGTGACTCGGGAAGCACGAGGAGATTGGACGGTAATGATTGAATTAATAGTAGGGGTGTTACAGTTACAGCCGAGATTTGCCCTCCTTTTGACCTCCAAAACAAGCTAGATCCATGGATGGAAATCGTTTTTGCTTAGCTCCATGGAAAGAGGAAAGAAATGTGAAGAGAATGAACATAAAAATGGCTAATAAGCTTACCTATGTCAATTGGTGTTCTTCTGAACTTGGCATGTTTCCACGGTTTAGAGAAGCAAAAGAGAGGATGAGGAGGCCTTGTGTCGGCTGGGAAGCAAGGCAAATGAGAAAGGTAGGTCAAATTTGTCTTAAAACACATTTTGTTTGCTTTGTTTAATGTATTTGGTGTTTGATTACTCACCATGTATTATTGGCATCGGTTATTGAAGGGAAAGGAGCCTATCACATGTTTTTTGGAGACTTAATCAATCAAGGAGCCAAAAGTGTGATATTTAGACTATAATATAAGAAAGGTAAAAGTAGCTCCTTAATCATGGAAATGTGTTGGAGCTTGTCCCTTGTGTTTGAAAGTGATGAATTTAGGCTCCCCCTGCTTGTGGCTGCCGACTCCATGGAGTCCAAGGGGTCAACTTTGACCCTTGACCATTCTTAGTCAATGTTGACTCAAACGGGCCCCTTTTAGGGTTTTATTAATATTTAATATAAAATTTGTAAAAATTTGTAAATTTTTGGAATTAAATTCCTAATATGCTATAATAGGATATATTAAGCTATATTAAAGGTAATTATAACCTTTAAGCCCATTAAAAACCAATCTAGAAGGCAATTACACAAAAAACGTGCTTTAAGGTATTTTAGTGCACATTTGTGTCGCAAGGTGTTTCTGAGCTCTATTTTCTTTGAGAACGGTTCATTGTGTTCCTTACATGATAAGTGATCTTAGGAATCCAATTTTATATAAAATAGAGGTCATTAGACCTTTAAGGTTTCCTTAGAGCATATTTTTACTCTACTTGACCTTGAAGCATGTAAATGCTTGTTCTTTGTGTTGGGGTGTTGTCCAACAATGTAATATGTTTAGTTATGTGTTAATAAGCTTAGGACAAAGTTTTAGGTCCTAAGAAGTTCATTTGGGTATTTATTTACCCTAAACAGTCAAAGGGTGCAATATCTTGCTTTGTGTTGACCATTGTTGTTCTCAGTTGACTTTTAAGGCATAATTAGACCTTAATTAATGTGATTAGATGTTTAATGCATGTTTAATTAGTTTGGGTATTTCAATTATGCCCAATCCTCATGGGGTTCCGAGTAATTTACAAAAAAACATGACACATTATTTTGAAGCAAACTCAAGACGTGTATATATAGCTGATGAATAAGTGTCCGAGACAAATAGTTTCTATTTACCCTATATAAGCGCTCAAAAAAAAATTAGAAACAAAACCGGAGGAGCAAGACAAGGATATCCTTCGTTTGTGGAGGAGCTTATTGTGCTGTTGTGGGGACATAGATTGCAGTGCCTGACAAAGCTGAGCACAATAGAATATCGCTGGTTTTAACACCAATAGATTGTCGCTGGTTTTATCTTCTAGCGAACAAAAATCACACACTTATTTTCGTTATTTGAAATACCACTTTCTTCTTATCCAGAATCAGTGCAGGAGAATTAGCACTCGCCGGCAGTCATGGCTGTAGAGAACTGCTGTTTCCGGCTGATGAGCACTCCACCTTCATGTACTCCTGCTACTAAAATCTCAAGTGTAACCTCGCCATGCCCCTTTTCGCCGGGTAAATCATAACTCATCGACATTATATCAACCCTTCAGATGCAAATCATCGTACCTTTTTGTCAATACCCTAGCGTCAGGCAGAAACAGGTGCAGGAATTGTCTGCCAAGCTAGCGAAGCTATCAATTCAGTATTAATAAATCAGTGATTTATGATGTGAAGATGTTCAATTAGGGTTTGGGGCTGTATTTTATTTCCCCTTGATTTAATTTTCAGTCCAAGTTGTTACCGATTCGAGCTGGGAGAATCAGGTGATTGGTAGCAGCAACCCAGTGCTAGTAGAATTCTGGGCACCGTGGTGCGGGCCTTGCAGGATGATAGCTCCGGTTATAGACGAGCTTGCGAAAGAGTACTCAGGCAAAATATACTTGTTACAAGCTTAACACAGATGAAACTGTCAATCGATTGCAACCAAGTATGGATTAGGAGTATCCCGACTGTACTTTCTTCAAGAATGGGGAGAGGAAAGAGAGCATTATTGGTGCGGTTCCAAAGACTACTTTGGCATCCACCATTGAGAAGTACTTGGACGCTTGAAAATTGAATTAAATCGATGTTCTTTTGCCCTGTATACTTTTGTTTGTCATTTTTTTTTGTGAATCTACGGATGTTAATGGTGTATAGCTTGATGTTAATTTACTTCCTCCTGCGTTTTTCTGCAAGCTGTGAATAAATGGATCTGCGTACGTATTTGTATGTGTACTGTAGATGGGGTGACAGTAAATCAGGATGATTTTCATCATTGTAGGGTTTTTTGAAGCGTGGCTACTAATGATGTTTGGTGCGTAGATAGGTAGTGGAGTCCAATCTGAATTACTAAAACAAAAAGATAAAATAGATAAAATATGACATGGAAGAGAGAAGTTATGTGAGAGTTTTTTAACTAAGAACTCAAAAAGTGTGTCTTAATAAAAGAAGAGAAATTGTGAGGGAAATAATACAATATTATTATTTTAAGAGTGCAATTTACTCTTGTTATTGTGAATGCTCTTAGCTAGCGTCCTGTTAAGAACGTTTTTGAAATGCATACGCGATAGATATATGAGATAAAGAAAACCTGGAAATGAGAAACACTAGCGGAATCTGGAAAAGCTCTCTTTATTAGGTGTAATTATAACAAATAGAATACAACTCGCCATAGCTATTGGAAGAGGACATGGCGATGCAAACTACGAATGCTCTTCCTCGAAACGCCAGATCGATCTGTGTATCTGGACCGTTTGATTGAGGATTGGTTCGTTGGCGTATTTGAAGTCCAGAATTTGGGAGATTCCTAAGAATTTTATGCATCTTTCTCCATCTCTAACACCATCCTAGATGTAAACATCTCTATCTTAAAGTGAAATGTAGAAAAATAAACAAAATAAAAAAAGGGTTGTTACACTTTTATCTCAAAATATGTCATGTCAAAATGAAATCACATCTTTTAACAATAAACCGATTTCTAATCCACCATTTTATGTATTAATTTATTTCACTTATTTTTATCTATATTTCTTTTCACTTTTTATTTTTAATTTACTAGGATTTGTATTAAAGAGAAATGAACTTACAACCTAAAGCAAAAAGCTAAAGATTACTATTTGCATAGGTGAAATCCAAAGAAGAGCGTCTCAAAAACCTTGAGACTCTAGATCTAATATCAACCATAACAAGAGAAATACATGACGATGAAGAAATAGAATGATTCTGAAAGACCCAGTTGTTTCTAGCATACCAAATATGATAAATACAACAGGCTCGAGCTGCAACCCGAGCATTAATCTTGATGGAGTTTTTAGCATTCATTTCGAGGAATGTATTGATACAACTCTCTAAGTCTGTAAAAATGAATATATCCCACAAGAAAAGAACCCCTGCAAGAACTTCTGAGGAGAAGGGACAAACAAAGAAGAGGTGGTCTCTGATTCAGAAGCATCATAAAACGAACATTTAGTGTCCGAAACAATCCTCATTCGAGAAAGTTTGTCCTTAGTACCAAGCATGTTGTTCACAGCTAACCACCAAGTAAAAGAGTTTCCGGGAATGTTAACCTGAAACCTTATCAAGACAGCCCATCAAACTTTTGAAGAGAAGGGATGAAAGAGATCATATAGGCTCTGTTCGCCTTTGACATATTTGATAACATATTTGTAGCATAAATGGTGGGTCTCGTGTGGGTCCCACATGGGTCCTACATTCTACCCCACTAATATACTGCCACATATAAAATAGTTGCAAAACAACCCAATCAAAATAGCTACAAAACAGCCATATCGAGGACCTTTGGCACGGTTAATTGACATTTTTATTTAATTTGATTGAAATTTTATTCTAGTTTTTCTTTTATTTATTTTTGTATTTCAGATTATATCAATTTTATTTTGGTTGATTCTTACATATTACGTTTCTTCCTTTTCACAATTTAGTGTCGCATCAATTATAACATTACGTATACAAATTTCTTTGCTTTTGAATTCGATTCTTATTATTATTATTATTTTCTTCTGTATGTACGCTCTGATTTATGTTTCTTTTTCTTTTCCGTTTTTAATTTTGATTCTGGTTTTGAGATAACGTGAATTAGTATAGGATTAACATATTGAATTCAATTACTTCCGTTTGATTAACTCGTTGAATAGTTTAGCCTTTTTTTTGTCTGTTACTTTATTTCTTCTAGTTTAGTATCACCTTACTTGATTTTTGTGGTTAGTTTGATTGTTTATTTGTAAGTTAGTTTTATTATTTTGAGTTGTCTAATTTATTTATTGGTTTTATTTTGAGTTATTTTTGCTTAGCTTTCAGATTTTAGGATTTTTTTGTCTAGGACTTTTTTCTTTTTACAGACGCTAATTTGTTTTATGCGTCAAACTCGTTCTGTAGGAGGACCATTAGCTGACTTCAAGCCTGAAATTGAGACACTTTTCCATAGAAGAAGAAGATTGCAATTCAACATGGCTGACTGCACATTGAATGAGCATCAACAACCGTCGGTCGAGGGGAGACCTGCTATTGTTCTCCCCGAGATTACACCAGCAGAGATGGAGGCCTGGCATTTCGAGACAAGCTACATTACCATGCTGTTTCATCAAGGCCAGTTTAGTGGGATCGATTCTGATGATGCACCACATCACATCTCGAGGTTCCTAGATTTTTGCAATGCTTTCAACAAGACTGGGAACCTGAACCAGAGGATTCGACTGCAGCTGTTTCCCTATTCCTTGAAGGATGGAGCTTCTAGATGGCTGAGAAGCTTGCAACCACAGAGTATCACTACTTGGACGGAGCTAGCACGTAAGTTTCTGAACAAATACTACCCACTATCCAAGACCAGAGAAAAGATAGGTGAGATTAATAGTTTTGCCAGGAACCAGGTGAGTCACTTTATGATTCATGGGATAGGTTTAAAGAGCTTCAAATTTTATGCCCACACCATGGTATGAGTGATAAAGATTTAGTGTTAGCATTCTTTGGTGGTTTAAATGATTCAAACAAGCTTTTACTGAATTCTACTTCTGGAGGAAATTTCATGAATAAGACAGGTGCAGTAGCAATTGAGCTTCTGGATTCGATGACGTGAGCACCAGACAGTGGTGTAAGAATAAGGGGAGAGGAGAGTCCAAGAAAGAGGCCAGACTATATCATATGCCCTCGCAGGATCATCTATCTGCTCAGTTGACTGCCATAACAAAAGCTATTGAGAAGCTCACTCTTGGTCAGACACAGCAAACGGTGAAGACAACAGCTACTTCTTCCCAATACCTAACACCTTGTTGTGATATTTGTGGAGGAGCCCACAAGACTTACAACTGCGAGGGACCTGGGTACATTGGTAATCTAGAAGAGGTAAATTCTATAAACAACAGACCAAGTAACTCTTTTCCTAATGCTTATGGTCAAAATAGTTAGAGGAATAGTCAGCAATCTCAGTGACCAGGTAACGATCAGTTTATGGGCAATAATTCTTATAATCAGAATAAAACAATCTCATTTTAATAGACAGCAGGATCAAGCTCAAAATTCACAGGAAAGTAACAGCAAGATCGAGAGCATGTTTGCAGAGTTGCTGAAACAGGGCCAAGCTACTAATTCTAGAATTGCAGACTTAGAGGCCAAATTTGCTGATCAAGCGACCATAAATCAGAATATGAAGAGGCAGCTGATCAACTCTAATAGCAGCTAGCATAGAGACCTGTAGGGACACTTCCTAGTCAGACTGATCCTAACTCAAGAGAGCAGATGAAAGCGGTAACATTAAGAAGTGGTAAGGAGTTGGTGTCTGATGTTCCTAAAGCTAAGGGAGATTCTGACAAATCAAAAGAATCTCCACCTGAAGTTGAGGAAGTGGTAGCCCCCAAGGAGAAAGAGTCTCCTGAATCTCTTGTTGTTAGACCTTCTCAGCTTTTTTATGTTCCACCTATTCCGTTTCCAGATCGACTTAAGAAAAAGAATTTGGATGAGCAATTTAGAAAATTTCTTAATATTTTTAAGATATTAATAATCATTCCTTTTTCTGATGCTCTTACTCAGATGCCTATTTATGCTATATTTATGAAAGATATATTTTGTCTAATAGGCGATCTTTGCAGGAAACTGATACGGTGAGATTTACAAAGAAAGTTTTTGCTGTTCTGTTGAAGAAGCTACCCCCGAAGCTAGGAGATCCTAGACTTCCAATCATTCCTTGTTCCATCGAAGAGGTAGATTGCGGTAATGGTTTGTGTGATTTAGGAGCTAGTGTGAATTTAATGCCATTATCTATTTTAAGAAATTGGGTCTTGGTCAGTGCTCTCTTACTTCTGTACAATTACAATTAGCTGATCGATCTATAATTCATCCAATAGGGAAGATAGAGGATTTAGTGGTAAATGTTGGTAAATTTATTTTCCCTGCTGATTTTATTGTAATTGACATGGAAAAGGATAAGGATGTTCCATTAATTCTTGGGAGACCGTTTATGCGTACAGCTCGTACACTTATTGATGTAGAGGGGGGTAAGATCATTTTGCGTTTTCATGATGAACATGTTGTTTTTTATATGACTAGAAACATGAAACATCCTGCAGGTGCTCAGTCTTGTTTTTCTGTAGATGTTATTGACTCTTTAGTGCTGGAAACAACTCTTAGCATAGAAGAAGAGGAGGATATTCTAGAGAGATGTTTGATGGCATCTTGTGAGGCTGATGATGAGGATCCAAATGTCGCCCTCATTGCAGAATAACTAAACAAGAGACGACCACACTTCCCCGCTTACAAGGAGAAATTTGAAAGAGTAGAAAGAAGTGCTGATAGGCCACGACCTTCAATTGAAAAACCTCCTGCAGTGGAGATGAAGCCTCTACCCCCCTCATCTTAAATATGTTTTTCTCAAGGAACCTTCTGACTTACCAGTGATTGTGTCTTCTGAATTGACAGGTGCCCAAGAGAAGCAACTTCTGGAGGTGCTGCGCAAGCATACAACAGCTATTGGCTGGTCAATAGTAGACATTCATGGAATCAGCCCTCAGTTGTGTTCTCATCGAATTTACATGGAGGATGACTATAAACTACTGGCGTAGCCTCAGAGACGTCTCAACCCAGTTCTGAAAGAGGTAGTAAAGAAAGAGGAAATCAAATTGTTAGATGCTAGAATTATCTATCCCATTTTAGATAGTCAGTGGGTGAGTCCAGTTTATGTAGTACCAAAGAAGGGGGGATTACCGTGGTACCAAATGAAAGAGGTGAGCTGATCCCACAGCGCACCACTACAGGGTGGAGAGTTGGTATTGACTATCGTAAGTTAAATAATGCCACTCGTAAGGATCATTTTCCCCTTCCTTTTATTGATCAGATGCTTGAAAGATTAGCATGACAGGATTATTATTGTTTCCTAGACGGTTATTCAGGTTATTTTCAAATTCCAATTGCTCTTGAGAACCAGGAAAAGACTAGTTTTACTTGTTCATATGGTACTTTTGCTTATAGGAGAATGTTGTTTGGTTTATGTAATGCTCCTGCTACTTTTCAGAGATGCATGATGGCAATATTTTCTGATTATATTGAAAAGTGCATTGAGGTTTTCATGGATGATTTCTCTGTTTTTGGACTAACCTTTTAATCATGTTTGGAGAACCTTGATTTTATTCTAGCCAGGTGCGAGGAAGCGAATTTGGTACTAAATTGGGAGAAGTGCCACTTTATGGTCCGGGAAGGAATCGTGTTAGGACATAAAGTTTCATCTAAAGGTATTGACGTGGATCGTGCTAAAATTGAGGTAATCGAGAAACTTCCACCTCCTTCTTCTGTCAAGGACGTTCGTAGTTTTCTTGACATGTAGGTTTTTATAGGAGATTTATCAAGGATTTTTCCAAGATTACTAAGCCTCTCTGTGATTTGCTTGCTAAAGATGTTAAATTTCATTTTTCTGATGAATGTTTAGCAGCTTTTTATTTGTTAAAGGAGAAGCTCATTTCTGCACCAGTTGTTGTGTCACCTGATTGGACTTTGCCATTTGAAATTATGTGTGATGCAAGTGATTATGCTGTGGGGGCTGCTTTGTGTCAGAAATTTGATAAAATTTTGAGAGTGATTTACTATACTAGTCGTACATTGAATGATGCTCGGAAAAACTATGCTACTACAGAGAAAGAATTGCTTGCAGTTGTCTTTGCTTTAGAAAAATTTCGTCAGTACTTGTTAGGTAGCAAAGTTATTGTGCATACTTATCATTCTGCTCTTAAGTACTTGTTTGCTAAGGCAGATGCAAAGCCTAGGTTAATCAGGTGGGTCCTTCTTCTTCAAGAATTCGGTGTTGAAATCAGAGATAAGAAAGGGTGAAATACCCCGAACTTAAATAAGGTGATTAAATCATTCTAATATGATATTTAAGGGCCTAATAGTGCCTAAAGAATATTGGTGGAGAAAATAAAACCAAAAGAAAAGAGAAACGCTTAAAAAGCGAAAAATGTAAAAATGAGTATTACATAACCATAGGAGTTATGTGACCTTGACTAGGATCCTAGGTGGGTTCCTAAGGCTTAATTATGCCTAAATATTATGTAGAAACAATTCTCGAAGAAAACAGATCCATAAAACGAACCTTAAAGCACATTTTTCAAGGAAACCGGGAAAACACGACTTTAAGCGGGTTAAATAGACCCTTAATAATTATAGTCAACTAAATATCTATAATTATACATTAGTGAAGGCCTATATACATTTAAATTGATTAAACGAGAAAATTCCAGAAAATGGACTCGGATTAGTGAATAGTGACAATCCGGGAACTTTTGGGGTGTAGATTGTAAATAGACCAAAGTAAACTCTCCCCCTTTGTAATTAAAAAGCTGGAAACAATATGTGTGTGGGGAGACCCACGTTTTTCTTCAGCCTTCCCCCTCTCACATGCACTAAAAGACAAAAGCAAATAAAGAAAAAGGTAACAAAGTAGAAAAGTAAAGGGGGGACTCTCTCTCCTCCCCATTTCTCTCATTCCACCGTACTCCCTCCTCCATTCTGATTTCTTCTTATTCCTCCCAGCCTCCCATGGCGATTTAGAAGACCTCCATTCAGCTCTCTCTTCACCTCCATTTTTGAAGGCTCAAACATGCTCCAAAAATTACAAAAATTATACCATTGAACTCCCCTCACTTAGGAGATCAACTTCCTCTTTTCAAAATTCGAAAATCACCACTTTCATCTCCATGGGTAGAGCTCATTTAAGGCTTGAAGAACACCAATGTAAGCTAGAACAACTCCTTATTGGTTTGAGGTAAGAAAGTAGTTCAAAAATTCCTCTTTTCCTAGCTTTTCTTCACAACTGAAAAATTCTAGATTTTGAGCCCTCTTGTGCTTCTTGCTCTAGCCGATTTCGGCATTTGAAAGGAGCAAGAATCTTGTGGTTGAGCTAGCCAAACATTCCATCTAGTGATTGAAAGGTAATCATTCATTTTTGAGCTTCAAACTCCTCTTGAATTCTAGGGTTTATTCTAGAGTTGTGTATTCACTTGTGTATATGTGTATCCCATTAGACAATGGGCTGTAGCTTGGCTAATTGGTAAAACAAGAACAATAAGGGAAAGGGAAGAACAAGGAAGGAAGGAGGGAAGAAAGGAAAAGAAGTCAAAGAAACCACAAGGTAATGAGCTCACCTTGGAGTGAGTTTTTAATGTCTTGTAGTATGAGAAATTATATTGTTTTAGTATCGGAAGGGCTATGGTAAGTGTAAATAAGAATTGGGCTATGTTAGTGTTGTGCATATGATGAGTAAAGGGCTTTAAAATCCAAGTTTTTAAGGTGTGGAAGTTATATAATGTGCATTATTTTAATGTGTTACTAGTGCTTGAAGTAATGTGGATATTGAAACTGATTTGGTGAGCTGAATTATACATGTGTGCAATGTTAAAATTGTGAGGATCCTCTGCCCAAATTTCTGTAGGAACTTGATGACTTAAGTCCCTTGTTGAGAAAAAGAACCTAGCTTAACTAGGTGTTTGTGGAGGTAAACTTGAGTAGTTAAATGCCTTGGTTGTTGGATTAGACGATAATGATGTACTTGGGTGAATTGAGAATGAGGAATGATGTAAACGTGTAAGCTAGGATGGCATTAAGTGCAAACCATGGAGAGGTTAAAGAGGAGAGCAAAATCTGTAGCAAAGAGGCTATCAATGGTGCCTTGGAATGCTAGAATCAAACTAGGTTGAATAACCTTGAGGAAATGGTTGAGCTTTGGAATAAGAAACGTGAATGTCAATGAAGGGTTTGAAATGATCAAATGAGCTAAGGGTATGGTAAACTACCTAGAAGAAGGGGTGGAAATGCACTAGAGTGCATAAGTGCAAAAATGAGAGTTTAAGTTATAGAATTGAGCAAGAATGAAGTATGAGTATGACCAATGATTTGGGAAAGTTTAAGGAGTGTTGTAGGGTGCTAAAACATGTTAGGAAACATGGGGAATGATTAGGAAAATACTGGGTGAGAATTGAGGTGAATTTGGAGTTCAAAGTGAGTAGTTAAAATGGGTACTAGGCTGGACTGACCTTGAAATACCCCAAATCTAATTAATATTATAAAACCATTATTTAATGGAAAATAATCCTATTATAAATCATTTCACGTACACATGCAAACCCATGCATGAAAACGTTACGTAAAAATAGTCGTTTCACCATAAACGCTAAAACGCCTTAGAAACATGTGATCAAGCATGACCTTGTATGACCTTCTAAAACTCAAACCAAATGGTCATACACTCATTATATGAATATATAAACATATTCCCTAGGCTATATCCAGTCAAAAACGCAAAATGCTCGGGAGTGCTCACGCCCGCTCCTTAAAGCACGAAAAGCCCGGAGGAGTGCCGAGGTGGCACGAACTCCTATAAAATTAATTCTTAGAGTTCCTAACATCATTATTAATCATTCTAAAGAGAACCCACGAAGTGGTTTCTCAAAATTCAACAAAAACCTCAGGAGTATTTCTTAGCGCTCCTTTTTGGCTCGGGAGTGTCCCGAAGCCCGTAAATTATGACATGGGTTGATGTAACCTCATGTAACTTAATTTAATGTCTTAATATATCATTATTTACTATAATAAGTGTTTACAAACACTTGGAACTCATAAAAACAATTTATTTCCCAAAATTTCCTTAGAGCACAAAAACACACCTTCGGGTGTCACGAAAACGCGTTTTACGCAATTGCCTTGTAGTTTTTGACATGCCACGAATTGGTAATCTTAAATAGGGTTAAAATGACCTTCTAAATCAGTTGGAGAGACTAGTCAACAAGGCACTCTATAGGGGCCGATTTTATGCTCAAAAACTAGTATAAAACTTACATTAAAAATTAATAAAAGGCATAAAACATGGTGACTCACTCTCCCATGTGCTATAATACTTAATTTCAAAGTATGTAGGTCATTTGACCAGAAAGCTGTCGAAATTATGCCATGGAACAAGGCCATGTGAGCTAGGAAGAAAACAAAATGTAAAAAGGCAAAAGTGGATCTAGATTCCACCTTTTTCATTTCTTAAACTTCAAGAGACTTTCCATGCTTCTTCCTTGGCTCTTCATCACCGATTGAGACCCTCCATTTGAGCTTGGAAATCGTCCACCTACAAGAGAAGAAGAAGACAAGCAAAACTTAGAAAAATCAAAAGAATGAACCTTACTTTTCTTACCTTGTCATTTAGCTCACCATTATTTCCCTCCACATTGTCTTGTCTTGCATTATAGCCGATCATATGCTGGAAAGAAGGGCATTTATTGAGCCAATAACTCATGTAACAAACTAAGGAAAAATTATAGTCATTTGACATTAAAAATTAACAAAACAAAAATCAAATTCCAAATTGCCTTCTCTTCTTACGTGAGCTTAGTCTCATTTTCCTCCTTGCACTCTTCACCACCGAATTGGTAAGGCTCCCTCCTCTCTCTTCTTGCTTCATCTTCTTCCTTTGAAGCTCTTAAGTCCATTAATGGAGTTTTAACTTCTATCTTCATCTTTAAGGTAATTTCCTAGCATTTCTTGGCAAGCCTTGAAGCAAAACTCTTCCTAGCACACCAACAAGCATTCGACATCAACTAGTGTTCCAAGGAGGTTGTCTAAACCAACATTAATCCAAGGAGCATCTCAAGGATTATCTTAAGGTAGTTTTCAAGCTTGAAAATCCTTAAAGCACATTTTATTGTGTAACCGATTTCTATATCTTCTAAGGCCTTTTCTTCTTCATTTTCATGAAGGAAAACTTGTTCTTCATCCACCTTAAGTGAGCCGAAATTATAAGGAGAAAAGCTTAAGGTAAATTCTTGGAAAACTACTTACAAATCTACTTAAGATCTTTATTCAAGATCTAACTCCTAAACTCCTTCACCACTTGCATATAACCGAAGTGGAGCATCAAAATTTCCTTGGAGAAAGCTTAGAGATTCAAGAGGAGTCCAAGCACTTAACCACCTTTGTTAAGAAGTAAGTTTATTAAGTTAATCTTTATGTTATAAGCTTTGTTAAGCTTCTAAAAATTATACAAAAATTATGTACATCTCCTAGGTTAATTAAAACCGAAACTACATGGTATTATATGCCAAAAATATAATCTATAACATATATGGAAAATATTTACCTTAAGACACATTTTTGTGTCACAAAATTTATTTATGTTACATATTAATTCAAGCCGAAATGTCAAGGGAAAAATACTTTATTTTGAGCTAAGAATCAATATAAGACATTACAATAATTTTTACATAAGTTATATGACTCATATGAATTTATGTATATTTTTATGACATATAAATCCACTTTTATATACTATATGGTAGCTATTTAATTATGGCCGAATTGCCTAAGTGAAAAATAGGTTTTAATGACCTACCTAGGTATATAAACTCATATTATAAAGTTTGGTGAGTTAAAAATATTTTACTAGTGCTTAAATGGCTAATTAATTAAGTTATGTGGCTAAAATGTAATTTTTACAAAGTTTGGTGTATATATTATGAAAGCCGAGAGTTAAGAGTTTATTTGGAGTAATTATAATATAATATAAGGTTAAGAATTAAGTTTATGAATTTTAGATAATTTAAACAAGTGTTAAAATACATTTTATAAAGTTTTGGGCTATTATGTAATTTATAAAAGTTGTTATGAAAGTTTGAAACTTAATAGTGGGCGAATTCATAATTAAGAGAATTATTAAGCTCACTATCGAAATTTTGAGGAATTAAATATTTAGACTATAGTTTATAAGTTATTAAGAAACTATTATAAAGTTTTGGGATGAAAATGTAATTAAGGAGAAACAAATGACAAAGCCGAATTACTTTGGGGTTAGTTTGGTAATTTAAGAATTTATATATATATATATATATTCGGCATTTATGGAGAATTAAAATTAAAACTATAGTTTATAAGACATTATGTAAAGATTATAAGATTTTGTGGCTAAATTGCAATTATAAGAAATATATATATATAGGCCGAGAATTGGAGGGGCTAAGTTGTAATTTTCAAAAGTTACAATATTTAAAAGTATATACCAAAATATTAATGGTAGTTTTGTGATTTAATTAAATGAGGAATTAAAACTATATAATGATGAGATTAGAATTTAAATATAAAGTTTATGAATTAATGTGGTTGTTTTGTAAATAACCGAAATATAAGGGTAAGAATTTAGATTTAAATAAATATAGGTCCTATATGGATATTTGGAGGAATTAGAAAGAAAGAATTTTGATTAAAGGAGTTATGAAGTTAAAGCTATGACTTATATAGTTATTAGGAATTTAAAGGTAACCAATAATTATTATTTATGTTAAAGGAGGAATAATGAAAACTATAAGAATTTTATGTCCATGTATGACATATAAAAATAGTTAAGAATATTATAAGTTGTTGAGTCACCTAGACAATTTAAAATTAAATAACAAATATAGTACATGAATAAATAAATACATATTTGTACATTAAAGGAATTATGAATAAATAAAAAGGAATAACAAATAAGTTATACATAAAATCATGAGGTAATTAAAAGAAATAAACCTCACATGAAATAACAAATACGAGATTTGTTAAAAGATCCAACAGAATTATTATATAAGGGTAACATAAATTAACCCTCTCAGTTAATCCTATTCTAGGACTTTCTTTGACCAGACGTTGACCAGGGTATAATCAACTGCAACCTACGGTGAACGGTATGAGATTCTTGCAACCTGTTTTCTACCGGATTACACCGGCTTGTGTGCTATCTGTTGTTTGAATTAACGACCAAGATAATTAATGTAAAATGTTGTTGTACTCTTGTGCACTGTTGTATTATTTTGTGTGCGTGAATGATGCTAACTACAACGTGTATGTCCCACGCATACAAACACTACTATACCAGTGGATTAAATACCTGCGCTTCAGTATACCGAGGACTTGTACTCAAGTCTCTCACTAACTTCACTTTATAACAAACGTCATTAGTTTAAAGGTGATAATTGACAATACACATTGTGTTCTTGTTTAACGTCTTATATGACACTTAACAATTCTACACTACGAGAACGAGGAGCCCAGTTGGATCTGGCCATGCATGCTACAGGAGTTGTACCTGTCTCAGGTCGTCTCCTATTCAGTTATACGTCGCGACGGAACATTTCAGTGGAGAGGAAGACTTTATTCCTCTCGAGGGTGAAATTCCCAACAGTTCAGTGGAGAGGGAGACTACATTCCTCTCGAGGGTACGATTCCCACATTTCTCAGCACAGGAGTTAACTACGTTTTCTTCTGAGGGACTAGTTTCCCAACCTTAACGAGGTCACTATACCTTCACTATTTGAGACATTCAGTTATACCTGTCAGTCCCATTGTGTGGACCCGACTATCATTAAAAGATCACTGATCAGCTAACTTGACCTTCTGAAGTCTTGTTCTATGTGACATTATTGTCCTTGTATGGATACTTGTTATTATCCTACTATGTTTGTTTACAGCTTTATAAAAATGAACTGCATGTATTCGACAAAGTAGTTGGTGTGGCTCGGTAGACGATGGGCTGCACGTTTTCCATACCAGCATTGTTTGCTGAGCCCCTTTGGGGGCACCCCCATTTTTCAGGTACCTGAAGTTGAGAAGATTACCACACCGAGTGTAGGTGGGGTAGATTCAAGCTATGGGAGTCTTCTTCTAGATATTTGTTTTTACTTAAGTATTTTACATTTGAGTTTGATTCCTAGTATCTCGGATTGTATTCGTATTCAGACCGTGACTTTTGGAGATTGTATTTGGAGTTAGCCTTGTTGGTCACAAGGGTGGCCAACGGCATTGTAATACCGCCCAGTTGTTGTATTTATTTTCGCCGTTCAGGTTATTGGATTTCGGGTTGGGGTGTTACAAAAAGTGGTATCAGAGCGTAGTTACGCTCTGGATACAAGGATACACCGAGATTAGGATTTCTAAGACTTTAGGTTATGGGTTGAGAGATAGTATTGAAAGGAGTTTAAGTTAGTTTCTACTTAGACTACTATCCAAGACCAAGATTGTGACCACAGTATCTAATATACCTCAACATCCTGCAGATGTCAGGAAGAGGAGGACGCCGCGGACAGACTGCTGAGGATTCACCTGTCAGGCTGGCGGATATTGCTACACTGATAGCTCAGGCATTTTGTTGGGTAAAAACCTAACGGCAAGAATACCGGTCGATTATAGCAAGTTTTCCTAGAAGTGTCCCTCCAGGTTATCGAATCCAGGGGAGGCAGCGTTTTAGTTTGATTAATATTTAAGATCAAAACAAAGTAAAATTAACTCAAGTAACAGGGGGTTTTGTTTGTTTGGATTGCTAAAGTATAAAACAAGAATGCAAATAAGATCAAAGGTGACAAATACAACACAGTGGGCAAAATGATATATTTTTGGTTTAATAAAACAAGGAAAATTCCGGTTTACTACTCCTCCAAACTCTTCGGTTCCTTTCTCAATGTGTTTACCAAATTTAGACTAAAATCCTAGAACAGAAATACTTCACGTTCGGTCTCCCGCTCGGTGAATTCTAATTAACAACTGATAAATTTTAACTCTCGTTATAAATTTACTAATTGAAAACAGCCTTAAGAATAATCCAGTTTAATGATCAGTTAATATCCTAGAGGAATTACCGTCTCTAAATTAACCGGTGCTGTTCCTGTTGTCTATTATCTACCGCAGTTCTCACTTATAAGCAGATAAACAGATAGAATCCAGTAATTGGCCAAATCACAAGATTTATAATAATAAATAAGGAACAACACTTTAATCTGTTAAAAAGGTAAATCACAAAGATAATGGAACCTCAGAATTTGGATTACATAGCAAACCGAAATTTATAGAAACTACTCAGCCATGGAAATGAAAATACTGCAAAAATATGTGAAAAACATTAAAGAGGAAGAAAAGAGGAAACTCTGATTTAAGACTCTGCAGTATAGTCTTGGTGTGTGATCAGTGCTTTCTCCTGCTCCTTCTTCAGGAAATAGTGTAGACCCGAGCTGCTTGTATTCTCCAGATTTTGTGAATGTGTATGGCGTTTAATGGAAATGGGGTGAATGGAACGTGAGAGATGAACTGGGAATGGAGTTGTGGAGTATTACTCTCCAGCCCGATTGTGTGATTTTTAACAATGGGATTGAGTTCTATAAATAGAACTCAATACGTAGCATGTGGTGTCTTGCTGGACTTGTGAGTGGAGGGGTGAGTGTTTTAGTGGGTGATGATGCTGGATTTAGGGAGATAATTGGATTTAGTGGGATTAGAAGATGGAAAGTAGTAGCAGTGATATGAGGGTCTGGAAAGAGTACGTAGTGGATGGGCGGCTGTTTAGTTTAAAGAGAATTTATTCTCTTTTCTTCACTTTCGCGGCGCTACAGAGTCTGATTCAGTAGTATGGTCCGGGACTTAAGTCTTGTATGAAGTCCCGGACCGTATTACTGAAATAGGTCGAGAGTTGCTTCTGATTTGTGGTCCGGGACTTAGGGTTTGTATAAAGTCCCGGACCATGGTGTTAAAACAGGTCGAGACTCCTTTCCTTGTGTAGTCCGGGACTTAAGTTGTGTATTAAGTCCCGGACCATATTTGAATTCCAGTCGAGATTGATGCTTCATAGTGGTCCGGGACTTAAGTTATGCAACAAGTCCCGGACCATGTCTGTATTCAGGTCGAGATTTTGAGTCACAATGTGGTCCGGGACTTAGCTCCAGAATCAAGTCCCGGACCATGCTTGAATTTAATTCGAGAGTTTGTTGTCTTTGACTCAAATCAGTTTGTTGATTTTCCATGTGTTCCACTAGTGATAGGAATGTGTTTCCTTTGAGATTAAAAATCTGAAAAAGCACACAAAAACCATAAAAGAAGACAATTGCAAACAAGAAACATAAAAGTGCTCATAAGACAGGAATTTAGCAGTCAATGGTAACAGATTAGGCATCAAAAGACCCTTTAGAAGTAAATAAATTCCTGACTTATCAACATCCCCACACTTAACCTTTGCTTGTCCTCAAGCAATTACTGCAATAAAAAGTACCAAAATTTCCAAAAGCGGGGATTTATCAGGTCAGGAAAATGTTCAAGGAAATCTAATGCTGAAAAACAGTCATAAGAGACAGCGATTAGTACTGCAAGTTTTCTTAAACAGTGAAGATAGAGTGTTTGACAAATGCATGAGACTATCATCATAACTATTTAATCCAAACTTTACTCAGGGCTCTACTTTCCATTTGCTTTCCACAATTCATTGGACGACAAGGGGCAAGAAGTAATGTCATATTCCACATTACCTTTCATTACCACATACTCATAATCAAGGAAGAATTTGCAATAAACTGTTTAGCATGAAAGAACTTTCCTTCCAATTTTTCTGAGTAAGCATTATTCATTTCATCCCCTCAGACTTTTTCTCCCCATCCTTGTAGCGGTGTTGGGCCTTCTATCCCAGATCAGATGATCTTAGGTAGATGAGTGATGAGGCACTCCATGGGCTTAATTACCGAATGGGAGAGGTCTGTTCCGGTTCAGAGTAGATTAGAGGAGTACCTTGCCTTTGTCCTTTCCTTCCATTCATTCCAAAACTTTCTAAAAGCCCAAGCCCCAAGTTAGTTCAAACAATAGTACACAATGGTCTCACCTTTTATTGAAGGAAATAGATGTAAATTTTAACCAAAACTGACAATCCAAGCAGTATAACCAAAGTTCTTATGACCGAAATTTCAGATTAAATCTCAAAAATGTTTGCTACTTGTATGTTATTCCCGACTGATGCATCTGACCACAGCTGAAAACCAAGTATGTCGAATTAAAAATTTTTGTGGAGGGTCATCAAAGGTTAGTGAAGGGAAAATAAGTATATAATTAGATGTGCAACCCCCTTTACTACTTCCCCACACTTTGAGAATAGCAATGTCCTCATTGCTACTAGAATGTGATTATAGTGCAAAAAAAGAATAGGACTCCCCTGAATAATCGATGAAGATGATGTCCCCACACTTATGATAAAGGGGGGTTGTGGAAATTTTGGCAGAGTCTCCTTTGTTTTCTTTCGATATTGCACACAAAATGTTGGCAGTCCTGTTTGAATATCACAAAGCAGCAGACAAGATATTTGCAAGGAAAGCAGTGAACATAACCACGAAGTGTAAGTGGCAGGAGTACCAAAATAACAACAACAATCCAAAAAGAAAACGAAGGTCACCAGAAGTTGCAACCTAGCAAGCTAAAAGACATTAAAAATCACAAACGTCAACGTCAGCTGAAAATTAAAAAGTGCAATAAAAGATAGATGAACTGATGTAGCAGGGGGCATAAACCAAATCATAGACTACCGCCGGGGCATGCGCCAAGACTCTAACTGGGAGAAGCGCTCATCATAAGCCTGGAATCGGGCCTCCTGCTGAGCCTGGTACTCAGCAAACTGAGCAGCCTGCTGAGCCTGATACTCAGAAAACTGAGCAGCCTGTCGAGCCTCGTACTCAGTATGACGGGTCTTAAAGATGTGAGCCTCTCACCATACCCATCCAGACGACTCGCAAAGCCGTCAAAGTATGCTGTAGCGGTCCCCCTCCAGTCTCTGAACTCGTGTTGCAACTGCTCATAACCCGGGGCCGGATCAGCAGGCATCGGGAGTCCGGGATCTCACCACCAGCATCATTAGCAGCGCCTCAACCTCATCAGCAACCTCAGCCTCATCAGCAGCTTCAACAACTCGGGAGCGCGTGCAGCGCGTCGGCGCTTCACCCACTGCCCGTCGATCTTCTCCCACTGGAAGAATCGCATCATGGTCATATCGAGAGTAGATCGAGGGTACTGAGGCTCCTCATCAGACACATCCACCCCCTTTTCAGCAAGTAACGAGTGTAGGAGGTGTGGGAATGGAAGGGAGGCGGAGTGATCGGTCTGAACTACCCTGAGCATGGAGTTAAAGATAACATGATGCAAACCGGGAGGGACCCCTGCGGCGGCATAGGCGTCGTCCAGGATGTAGCGCATAAGCCAGCAGTCATGCATATTCAGATCAGCGCATTCCCGGGGGCGAACATTATACATCAATATCCCTAAAATCAGTCGCTCTCTCGGGGTCGGGAGCTTATCCCCCGTGACAACCTGCTTATCCCGGTTATTTCGACGCTGGCGGTTTTGAACATCCGGGTCATGGACAATCAAGTTTATATAGTGCTCCTTAGCCTGTCTGGTCAATACTGGCATGTTTGCCCTATTCTCTGCAGTGGGAACCCGAACAGCTATGGGCAAGTTCATACAACGCCTAATGCTAAGAGCGTCCACAGAGATATTCACGCCTTTGACCACAAAATTAATCGTATCCCCATTATCACTCACCGTCGTATTAGCATAGAACAACTTTACCAGTCTCGGGTAAAATTGCCCTCCTCGAGTCAGCAGACATACCCATCTTCGTGCATTAAACAGTGTTTCTAAATCAAATTCAGCAATTAAGGTCAGACACACTGACCGTTCAGGTAGTATTTTTCTCTCGCGAGCATGGTACCAATTCCTAGCCGCTTCATTGATGAAGTCGGAATCAACTGTCTCCCGGACCCGGAGTGGAGCTGCCTCGGGTGATGGTGGAGCAGCGGCGGATGAAGATGCACCTGCAGTGGTGCGTCTAGCGCGTTTGGGTGCCATTGAATTTTGGATTAGTGATTGGTGAAGGGTATGTTTGGTTTTTGCAAATGGGCCGTGCGGTTTCGAACGGGGCAGGGGGCGAGTTTGGTGTGGAGATTGGACCAAGAGCAAGGGAGTGGGTGGGTGCGTACTGGTGAGGCGATGGTGAAAGTCAGGTGGTGAAGGGTGGTGAATGTGGAGCGACTTCGAGAGCGAGGGAGTGGAGTGGTGGTTGGTGCGGTTGTAGAGCAAGGTCGATGGAGGTGGGCGGTGACGATGGGGCGTGGGTTGGGTACAGTGGTCGGAGGCGGTGATGTGTGGTGTGCGAAGGTGAGAGCAGAGTGGGTGTGGTTGCGATGTCGGAAGAGAGGAAGGGTGGGTGGTGTGTTGGTGGCGTGAAGAACACCAGGCGGAGCGGTGATGTTGAGGTGTTGAGAGATTGGGCGAGAGAAGGTGAGAGCGGAGGCGAGGCGAGAGAGGGAGTTAGGGATTTGAGTGAGATTGAAGAGAGGCGCGAGAATGAAGACGACCGTGTTTCATTTTTTTTTTTTCGTAAGCTTCGTTGGTCCGGGACCTAAGTATGGACGAGGTCCCGGACCGCTATGCTAAAATAGGTCGAGAGTGCCTCTTTTTGGGTCCGGGACTAAGATTTGTATAAAGTCCCGGACCTTATCTCAATTCTCGGAAATGTTCTCCTCGTGGGTCGGACTTAAGATTTGGATCAAGTCCCGGACCACCCCCTATTTTCCGTTCGGAGTTGCCCTGGCCTCTGGTCCGGGACTTAAGTCTTGTATCATGTCCCCGGACCACCCTGTTTATTCAGCCGAAGAGTTTCCTATGTGGACTCTGTTTCTCCTCCTTCATCCATCCTACACTGGGACAACAACAACTAAAGGAAACAACTAACAAAGGAATAGCATATGTAAAATCATGAATTAAAATGAAAATCAAGAAGATAGAAGAAAGAGATGGGTGCCTCCCAATGAGCTGCCCGTCTTTTCGGTCTTTGGCTGACTGTAATTGTAAGATCAGTAGGAGGATCATGCACCGTGATCACCGAATGGACTTCGGCGATGTCACCACTGAGATAGTGTTTCAACTGAGATCCGTTTACTGGAAATAGTGTAGACCCGAGCGCTTGTATTCTCCAGATTTTGTGAATGTGTATGGTGTTTAATGGAAATGGTGGTGAATGGAACGTGAGAGATGAACTGGGAATGGAGTTATGGAGTATTACTCTCCAGCCCGATTGGTGATTTTTAACAATGGGATTGAGTTCTATAAATAGAACTCAATACGTAGCATGTGGTGTCTTGCTGGACTGTGAGTGGAGGGGTGAGTGTTTTAGTGGGTGATGATGCTGGATTTAGGTAGATAATTGGATTTAGTGGGATTAGAAGATGGAAAGTAGTAGCAGTGATATGAGGGTCTGGAAAGAGTACGTAGGATGGGCGGCTGTTTAGTTTAAAGAGAATTTATTCTCTTTTCTTCACTTTCGCGGCGCTACAGAGTCTGATTCAGTAGTATGGTCCGGGACTTAAGTCTTGTATGAAGTCCCGGACCGTATTACTGAAATAGGTTGAGAGTTGCTTCTGATTTGTGGTCCGGGACTTAGGGTTTGTATAAAGTCCCGGACCATGGTGTTAAAACAGGTCGAGACTCCTTTCCTTGTGTGGTCCGGGACTTAAGTTGTGTATTAAGTCCCGGACCATATTTGAATTCCAGTCGAGATTGATGCTTCATAGTGGTCCGGGACTTAAGTTATGCAACAAGTCCCGGACCATGTCTGTATTCAGGTCGAGATTTTCCATGTGTTCCACTAGTGATAGGAATGTGTTTCCTTTGAGATTAAAAATCTGAAAAAGCACACAAAAACCATAAAAGAAGACAATTGCAAACAAGAAACATAAAAGTGCTCATAAGACAGGAATTTAGCAGTCAATGGTAACAGATTAGGCATCAAAAGACCCTTTAGAAATAGGTAAATTCCTTACTTATCAGTGAGCTAATTCTCAGCAAACCAAGTGCACTACCTCCAATCCCCCCTCAAAACTCCACAAACAGCCCTTTGTCAGCCCCTCCCGGCTTCTCGAGACCCTACCACAATGAAAAATGCCAAATAATTATGTACCCTAGGTCCCCTTTAATCAACTTCTTCACTCCTACTTCTAAGGATGACAAAACAATCTACCACAACTTTGACTGGGAGACTGCCATCTCAAACTTTGAGAATAATTTCAACAAAAGAAACAAAAATCTGGAATCCCCTCACCATAATATTAACTCCTCTCTATCCCGTATCAAGCATCAAGCAGAAATAAGATAGCTTCCCCTACCTCTGTCCAGCCTCAATCCCCTTGAAACTGAAAAAATGATGATTGATCCTAGAGCCAAAGGAAAGAAAGATCTACTATAACTTTCTTCTTAGCCCTTCATATCCAGACAAATTAAAAAAAAGGAAATTGTTTACCTTAAGCTTCTGATGATTAGCTCTCCGCTCAACCTTGAAGAGTTAGAGGGGTCTAAGTACCACGAATACATCCTGTCCAAGGCAGACCCTGCTATAGGGCAGGGATGCCTACCCAAATGAGTTGTTTATCCTTGGATTTCCAGGGGCTGGGTCACCTCTGTGCAGTGGTCTAGGTCACAAGTTTGCTCAGGAAACATAAACTCGACCTTGTGTTTCTGATGAAGACCCATAGATCCATTCATGAGATGGATCATATCAAAGCTCGTTGGAAAGAATATGATAGTTTCTTGGTGGTTAGCGTTGGAAGAAGTGGTGGAATTATGTGCTCTTGTGGAGGAAGAACATTATGATGTCATTAATCAACTGCACCAAACATCATGTAGCAGTGGAGGTTACCCTCCAAGGTATGAACCCTTTCCATTGTACTGGCTTTTATGGTTGGTCAAACTAGAATATGAAATATTCATCATGAGAACCTCTATTGGATTATAGCGGGGGATTTCAATCAAATTTCCTTTGAATATGAAAAGGGGGGCATGAGAGGGCAGAAGCACATGGCTCCTTTTAGGGAAGCTATGAGTCAGGCTAGTCTGATAGACATGGGTTTTTTGGGTACCCTTTCACATACACAAATTGTCAACCATATCCCTATACCTCAGAAAATTAACTTGATAGGGCTTTGTGTTCTAGCGATGGCTGCTCTATGTTTCCTGCCATGTCATTTCATCATCTTCTTAGAGAAGAGATCATTGCCCCATCCTGATCAGGTTCTTTGGTTTTCACAAAAAAAAAATAGGGTAGAATCTTTAGGTTTGAAAATGTTTGGCTCTTTGACAAAAAATGTAAAGAAATTGTCCTGGGTATTTGGGGTGAGTAAGGGGATAGTCTGATGGAAAAATGCAATAAATGTGAGAAGAAACCCAAAGAGTGGAATGGGTGGTCCCAGTCTAAGATTCAATACAAGATCTAATACAAAAAAGAGTTGAATTTTAATCACCTATAGTCCCCAAAGTAAAAGGGCTATATCCGACCGGAAGAGAATCCTTACTGAGATCTCGTTACTTCACCTCAAAGAAGAGATATGGTGGAAGCAAAGATCTGAAGAGTTGAATTAAAGAATGAGACAAAACACACCCTTCTTCCATCAAAAAGATTATGCTAATAGACGTAGAAATGAAATCTTTGGTTTGCAATCTGAGGATGGAAGTATGAAATTTGCTTGGAAAGACCTTGAGAGTATCTCTAGGAATTACTTCCAAGAACCGTTTACAACAAACACTTTGGAAGGTTCTTTATTTTCTCTCAACCTACTTTGGGATTACTGTAAGACGACTAAATTTTGACTCTCAACAATCCCTATTCTAATTATGAGATTATCCTAGCAGCTAAGCAACAGGGAACAAACAAAGCCTCTGGTATGGATGGATTTAATGCGGAAATCTACAAAGCTTTCTAGCCTTCTGTGGGAAACCATGTGTTGAGTACTGTGATGGATATTCTTAATGGTAACCATCTCCTTCCTCTCCTTTTAAAATTACTATATAGCCCTTATTCCCAAAGAACTAGGTGCCTCTTCCATAAAAAACTTTCGAGCCATCGCCCTGTGCAATTTCATCTACAAAATTGTTACCAAGGTGTTAGATAACCGCATTCAGTCAATCTTGCCATGCATCATTTATGAAAATCAATATGGTTTTGTCAAAAGAAGATTAATCTTAGATAATGTGATTTTAGCAGAGGAACTCCACGATAGGATAGCCAGATCTAAAGCAAGGGAAAAGGCCATTTCTCTTGCAAGATTGACTAGAGTAAGGCTTAGGATTGATTGGAATGGCCTTTTCTCAATATTGTCCTCTCGTATGTGGGATTCCCAGTCAGTTGAAGAATTCCAGTTGTAACACCCCTCTCCATAATCACGATATAATCTCTCACGTAGCAATAAATAAAACGTCTCACAGCGGAAAATAACCAACAATTACAAAACTCACTCGGGTGTCACCGGCCATTACTCGCCCATGCGAGCAACGTAGCCAAACTACATCCAACTTCCAAAATAAACAGACTGCTAACCGCAGTGATAACAAGAAATTCCTATACATCATACTAAATCCATAAATCATAAACATCGACAAGTGAGCGTCTACCCAAACCTGAAAATACACACCTTACCATAAGACCATACACCATCTTCATTGCTATACAACATCTCCAATTACCCTGTTCCTGCTCTTCAGCTCCGACAATGATCAACAACCTGTAATGGTGTAGTATCAGCGATAGACGCTGAGTATGCCGGGCCTGGACCCTAATGGTCACTTGTCATTTTAACCATCTTATTATTAGATTGGTTTCACGCTTTACCATTTTACAGATATATTCAATACTGTAATAAACATGCATAATAAATTTAACCATCCATCCAAGTATCCATAAACATTCAACCATCCATCCAAATATCCAAACATTCATTTAATATTCCATACAACATTTATATATCGAACGTATCGAGTAATAACAATATAATGTACAATGTACATTCGCCGTAGCGTACAGTTTTCATATTTAATTTACCTTAGCCTCGTAGGCTCCATCCAACCATCAACACACAATAAAATAACCACAAGTATAACCAATGAACAACAAAGCGAAACAACGAGAATAATAAAGTATTAAGTCTCGTCCATGGTATTGTTCGCCACTGTATAAGTCTCAATTGTTTTAGTTGTTCAGTTATACCTAGTGACAATGTCTCGTTAAAACGACATGTCTCTAGTTACCCATATATTATGGGGGTCACCCACGGCAGTAGCCACTCCAACGGTAGAGTCTCCGACCAACGAGCCACTCTAGCTCACGGGAAATTTTCTTGATACTTACGGACCCGTACGCGGACATCCTGGTATCGTTTTTGTGATCACAGCGCGCACCAAGAGCCACATCCTCTTGGCTTTACTTCCATTCCTTTAATTAATTAATTATACCATCGCATCGCATTACCAAATTTTCTAACACAGCAGACTAAGGTCATTAGTCCAATCCGGAGTCTGTAAACTCGGGATCCAGTGTTAGATACGAGAGCGGCGTATAGAAAAGGCCAATGCTCCGTACAAAAGTCTCAGATAATATGTATATGTTATTATCATAGTGCTACAACGTTTTACTTACGTTCCTTATATCTCATATAAGATAGCACCATAGCCGCTAGTTCGTTTTATATATATTGGTTCATATATACGAACCGATACTGTTAACTCAACAACAGTAAATAATAAGCAGCTATAAATATACAATTCATGCATATTAATTAACACATTCAGACAATCAATCTTGTCACAGATCACACAGAAGTCTGAACTGAGGAAGCCCTCAGAGACAATCAGAGACACATAACAACATACAAGTTATATCAACCAAATCCGAGCCCAAGGAGCAACCTTAGGACAACTCGGATCAAACCCCTTTACATACCGTTCACCCTGATCGTATTACGGTGGAGTATGAATCAGCAAGATCCTATGCTCCGTGTAGTCCGCTAGCTCGTCGAGCGTCTTGTCAGAAGTATAATCTAAACGGTATTAAAACTATAAGTCAATCTCCATGATTAACTACATCCGGTATTTCCGAATAATAAGTAACCCCGACAGTTCACCCCTGTTTTCTACAGTTGTTTGTTACGGGTTTCTCTAAAACAGTCGGTTTTTTGTTACTTAAAACCCATACGTCATATTTTTCAACTATTAAGTTTAATTCGTTATATTTCTTTTTAATCTTATCCACCCATTTAATTTAGGTACGTAACCTATAGTTGCATGTATTCATGCATGATTGTATTATATCATTATTTTTTGTATTGTATCCAAAACTCATAACTTATAGTTCATAACTATATTTTTTTTAAATAACCACCATCACTAAATCATATGGTTCTCAACCAAAATATATATCCACCTTATATACATTATCCTTGTGTATGTATATATTTACCACGTAGGTAACTCCCATGAGTTTAATAAACTCTTGTATTTTATGTTACATTTGATCATCTTCTTTTAGATGATTATTCCCATTAGTTGTATTATATCATACAACTTGTATTAAGATTATTATCCTAATATTATGTAACATTTTATGTTGTATAATTACAACTCCTAAGGTTTATTCAATAAATACCTTAGTTTATAAATTCCCTTTATTTATAGTTTGTCACATTATTTTATGTGAGTACCCTTCCTTATATTAATTCCACCTAAACCATATAATTGTTGTAACATTTATAACATTATAGACCTTAGTCTAAAATTCATTTTCCCACTCTTATTAACTCGGTATAGCCCTTAACTTTATTTAAATCCCATTTTGACCACATAACATTATGTAATGTTATACCATATACTAATATCATACTATGTGATATTTTTTATTCCCTTTAACCTATAACCTATAGTTTTTATACAAAACTATTTATTATTGCCTCTCAGGCACCATAAGAAAATCTTATTCTTTTCCATAAACCATAGTTTCCTTAATTTACAAAATCACCCCTTAATTCATACCATGTTATATATTCCATTTAATATAACATTTCTAACTTATAAAAAGTATAACCTATGGTTATTTTTTGTAAATTCCGAACAGCCCTTGTGCTATTCTATAATTGCCATTTGGCCCTATTTATAACACATAGTTTCATAATTCATTAAAACTATATATTATACATATATCTTAATAAACACTCTTATATTATTCTAAAAATCATCAAATTCCTCCAAAGGGTTATTATTACCTTTATTAACCCATATATAATCGGTATTTACTATACCACCTCATATATTTCTCCAAAGTGTCATACTGACATAATAACTATATATTATACATATATAGTTTATTTTAATTCCAAAAACATTCCAATAAATTCCTAAAAATTCCTAATAGCCCATGGGTGTTTAAAATACCATTGTACACCCTTAATTTTCGGTAATAACATATTTACCACATATGTTATGAAAATATCACCTTAAGATACTTATCTTATTATAAAACCTTAAATAAGTTATTTAACTTATCTAATTTGGTCAAAACCTAGCATATGGTCAAGGTTGACCACCTTAATATTTCCTTGACCACCAATTCCTTATAATTACGGTTTAGTACCCAAACTTTCTAAAATTCACCATTTAACCCCAAAACTTAATATAATCTTATAAACTTAATTTTAAATCCTTTTTAACTCTAATTTTCGGCCTTATTATTCTAAAGCCCCCAAATTTAATTTAATTACTTCTAAGCCCCACTTCTTTTCGGTAATAATTGAATATCACCTAAACTTAAATAAAAACTTGTAAATGCATAAATAAAATGGCCTAAAATACATGGCCTTATTACAAACATTGGCTTGCAAAATAAATTACACATAAATGTCCCAAAATACATATAAATTTCGGCCTCACCACACACTTTTTATTTATTTACCAAACTTCCACATAATGTCTTAAATTTGACAATTATGCTTGTTTAATTAGTTATAAAATTTATTAAACCATTCCTTAAACATTTTAAGGTCAAACAAGACCTTATTTTTCTCCTTCACTCACGGCAATTTAATTAGAATTGGTTTAAGAACATATTAACTTAGCAAAGTTAATGTTTAAGTGATTTATACCTTGATTTAACTTAGGTAGATCCTTGTTTGGATTCGCCACCTTAAGGAGAATTTCTCCAAAGCTTCTCTTACATGTTTTCAAACAGAAAACAAGGCCTAGTTAGTCTCCAAGCAAGATCTAACCATAAGAAGTAATTTAAGTCATGAAAATCATGGATTTTTACCTTAGATCTTCAAGCTTGATATAGATCTACTTCGGCCCTATTTTTCCAGAAGAGAAAGAGTATCAAAACACTCTCAAGAACAAGGTATAAAACCGTGGGTGAATTAGCTTGGAAGATAGCTAAGTTTTACCTTGTTTAAGATGCCAAAAATGGTGTTTTTGGCTTGGATCTAGCTACTCCTTGTAGATCTTGGTATACCAACTGAATCTACATGAAAAGGAGAAGAAAATAAGGCTAGGGAATAGCTAGACAACAAGCTGCCTTGTTATTAGGTTTTACCTTGGAAAAATGCCTTAAAAGAGAGTATTTCCTTTGGATCTCGGCCACCCTTGCTCCAAATGGCTAACCAACTGATTGAACATGTAAATATGAAGATTATGAGTGTATAAACTCATAAAAATCAGAGGAAGAAAATCGGATGACTTGTAGAGAAGCTTAAGGTATGTTTTTACCTTAAAATGAGATTTTGAGAAACTTTGGTCTCTTATCTTGCTTCAACCGAGTTTAGCTCTTGTTCTAACTTTAGAACACTGAGAATAAGCCATAGGAGTTTGAGCCACGAAATCTAAGCATAGGTGGTGAAGAGATGAAGAAAAAGAGCCAAAAACAAGCCTTAAACCATTAATTCGAAGCTTAGAAGTTAGGTTTACCTTCCCAACTGAAGAAGTTCGGTTGAGAGAGCTTGGGAGAGCTTGGAGGAGCTGCTTCACCGAAATGAATGCAGCTAGGAGAGAGAGTGACTAGAATTGGTATTATTAGGTTGAAAATGTGCTTTAGATTAGTTTATTGTCTAATAATTGAAGGTGACTCATCAAGGGGATAAGGAGGGAGCAAGGAGCGGGCTGATTGAAGAAAGGAGAGGCTCCTCACACATTTTTCCAGCTGGAGAATTCAAATAATGGAGCTAGTGGAGTGTATAAACAAATAAAAGGCAAAAAGTATGCCTTAATTAAGGGAACAAGTGGAGTCTTGTTTATTAAGCTAGTAAGTGACGAATTTGGACTCCCCCAGCCTGTGTATGTCGACCTCATGTGGTCCAAGGGGTCAAACTTTGACCTCTTGACCATTCTTAGTCAATGTTGACTCAAACGGGCCCCATTTTAGGGTTTTATTAATATTTTAATATTAAATTTGTAAAAATTCGTAAATTCTTGGAATTAAATTCCTAATATGATATATTTATCATATTTAAAGGTATTTATAACCTTTTAGCCCATTTAAAACCAATTTAGAAGGCAATTACACAAAAATGTGCTTTAAGGAGTTTTAGTGCACATTTTGTGTCTCAAGGTGTTTCTGAGCTTGGTTTTCTTTGACAACGGTTTTTTGTGTTCCTTACATGATATTTGATCATGGTATTCAATTTTATATCATTTAGAGGTCATTAGACCTTTAAGGTTTCTTAGAGCACATTTTTGCCCTTTTTGACCTTGAAGCATGTAAATGCTTGTTCTTTGTGTTGGAGTGTAGTCCAACGACTTTAATATGTTTAATAATGTGTTAATAAGCTTAGGACAAATTTTTAGGTCCTAAGTAGTTCATTTGGGTATTTATTTACCCTAAACAGTCAAAGGGTGCAACATCTTGTTTTGTGTTGACCACTGTTGTTCTCAGTTGACTTTTAAGGCATGTTTAGGCCTTAATTAATGTAATTAAATATTTAATCCATATTTAATAAGTTTGGGGTATTTCAATCTACCCCCCTTAAAAAGACTTCGTCCCGAAGTCTCTTAATCAAATAGGTATGTATATAAATGTATAACTACCCATTGTTCCCATAATGTATATCTATGTGATATATCATTTACACACATCGTATTGCGCTTATACAGCACATAGCCATCACGTTGTGGCGTTAGTTCAATCATATATGGATATAGGTGATCCATCAGCACCATCATTTCCTATCAGTTCTACCAACCCTGACAACCTCCCTGAGGTGTCCATAACATTCCATTGTTCCACATTCCATATCTAATGATTCATTTCGTATCTAGGCGATACCATATGTAATCATTCTATAAAGCAATATGAATACATATTACAAATAGCATAAGAAAGGTACTACACATGGTGTACATACAATCATTCAAACAAGTATCTCATAAGATACATACATTCAAGTGTACATCACACACAAACAACCAAACAACGCACGCCCCGCGTACCAAACATAACCAACAAAACCAATTCACTGTATGCCATGCATACGAAACAAACAACCTCGTATGCCCCGCACACCACCAAACCAATTCTTTGTATGCAATGCATACTAAACAACCAAAACTTAGTGCACACATGTGCACAGCCAAGAGGCTCTACCCCCCTTAAAAAGGGTTACGCCCCCGTACCCCACAAGTATACAACAGCCGCTCAACAAGGAGCGCTGGATACTTGGCTCTCAAAGAGTTCACCAACTCGTGGGTTATCCTCATATCAGAGAGACGGGTATGACTCTAGCCCTTCTGGGCTCCACAATATATAAAGGGTGAGGCACTAACTATTTGTGCTCTCTCCCAAGTTCATTCTTATGGGCCCACTCGCTCCGTATGAGGTGCAGACCCATGAACCATAGGCTCAATTTGCCTCCTTTTTTCCATTGCTGTGAATCCACTGGTTTGGATCACTAGCATAAATACGTGTGTCTTCTCTCACTGACATTCAGTTTGAGGTGTAATATGACATTGGCTATTGTTAGCACTTAGTGCTCTTTGCACTTGTCTTTGTAATACCAAGACGTACCAGCCTATATGTCCACAAAGATGATGTTTGTCATCCATGTCTCCTGGTGGTTTTGTTCCGGAGTAACACACTGTTGTAGTGTTTTTTTTTCTTTTTTTTACACACTCTTGCTGATATCCACTTTATCTTTCTGTATTCCCAGAAGATTAATAACTGCACGAGTGCAATACCAAAACACTCAGTCATACAGAGTGCAGAGGCGTAAACTCTCAGCAGCTAATATCCCATGAGTCAGATAAGATGTGCGAATTATCCTGTGAGTGGTACGTTCCGAATCCACTGTTCCTTAAGCAAGATATCTGCTATCATATAGCTTTATCTTTTCTCCTTGCGTAGTCACGCGTTTATATCCATATCATCTGGTAGATTTCCTCTGGATTGTAAGAATTTACTCGATCCTTCTGAGGATTCTACATATTATCCGTCCATAACGGGTTTCCATGTTTTTTTTTGGGTTTCTGTCCTTGAACTGTTTCCCTGTCTTCACTGTATACTGTCTACTGTTCTCTGTTGAAGGTTCTTGATTTCCTTAGCCCGTTGGTTTAACTGCGGCTCTTCTCGTCCATCTTCGAGGTAATCCGTCTTACTGTCCGTAGAATGGAGTTGACTACTTCTCGTGTTTCTAACACTACTTGTCTACTTGCATGGGGTACCGTACTGATACATTACTACTTACCTGACTAACTCATAAATAAGTCTGTCAGGCCCACATGCTCCTAACGGAGTGCGGTCGTCCCATGTCTCGTTTAGTAAACTGGTAATGTCTGTCACACGGTTGTTGTGAAGTATTCTGTTGTCAATCTCCCTCTGATGGATATCCTTTTTTTTCGTCCTTCTTTTTTTTTTCTTTTTTTGGTTTTTCTCTCTTTTTTTTTGTCTAATAGTTCATATTATCAGTTATCCTGTAAAAAAAAAGTGCTATTGCCTTTGTGGCATCCGTGGTAATTCGTGTCATAGATCAGCGTTATTCAGCTCGGTGTAAATAAAAGTCGTGCTATATTAGCAAACTTGTTTCTCTCTTTTTTTGATCTCATTGAGTACAACACATTTTCCTTTTTCTCCCTGTCTTTTTGATCATATCTCATCCATAGTTCATATTCGTCCCCTCATCCATGTAATAGGATATATTGCAGATTGCACAATAGCTTGAGCAACTTGGCTCTTCACTTCCCAACCATCCTCACTGACGGTGGTGCATCTACAAAGGGTATGCTTGTCCATAAGGACTAGACATTTTATCACTGGTAGTGATTAGCATTAAATGCGGGTATACACTGTTGGTATTTGGCTAATAAGCCATGTCTGAAAATTCCCGAACAATTAAACTGGTGTGGTTTACAGTCACAGTGGCTGTATAATTTGTCCAGTTGCAGTGGTCGGACTAACGGTCCTGCGTAGGTTTCTAATTTGAAGGTTTGTATAAAAACGTTTGAAAAACATTTTTTTTTGGTATACATATAATAAAAGACTAAAAAGTAGTAGTTGTTGCAGTTGCGTTTGCAGTTGTTGTTGCTGTCGCTGCACTTGCTGTAGCAAGTGCGCAAGGCAGGTGGAAATTTCAGTGGTTTTCTTGTCATAGCGCTTGCAATAGCAAGTGCGCCATGCAGGTGGAAATTCTGGTTCAGTAATTCCTGGACTCATTGACTCTTCGTCATTTGAGTATTGCTACATGATGATGTAAGCATTAACGTCCTGTTCATATATATTATCCGTCAAAGTTTAAAGCTTATAGGTACTGAGTACACACAACTAATCCCAAGTCTTACACAAAAGGCGAGTGGTCAATGACACACTCCCACATATTCATAACATGTCTTTCTCTAACATCCCAAGTAAGTACATAGCATAGTAAGCAAAAGTCTTCCACCAGCGGTCTCATGGAGTTAGGGTACTCATGCCCTATCTACTCCCTTGCCCTTCAGGGCTCCAGCATCAGTAGATGTCTGGCCATCCTGACCGCCTCGTGGTACTCCAGATCCTCCAGCTGAGGTCTTCTGAGTATTCTTTGGTGGCCTGTAATTTCGGCTCTCTGGATTCATCCAGCATTCGAATTCCCTGTGGCCCTCTTTGTGGCAGCACCGACACTCGACCTTGCGGCCCTCACAATCGACCCCAGGATGGTCCTTCCCACAACGCTTACAGTAGAAATGGCGTTGGGGCTGTCCGGTGCCTGATGGTAGTATTTAAGTTTAAGTTAAAATCTGGTGGTATAAAGGTTAAGATTACAATTCAACTTAAGAGGTAGGTGTTCTCACCCTTAGGAGGTGCAGATCTCAGAGGCTTAGCATCTATAGCTGGGCCGGTCAACTGAAGGACGGGCTCTTTTCCCTTTGTTCCCTGGTGACCCTGCTGCCCTTTCTTTGGAAAGAATTTCCTATTTAAGGTTTCGGGTCAGCATTCCTAAGGTATTTAATATGATAAATAATCTAAAATGGAATAAGTCCTTACTTTCCCTTCTTTTGGCTTTCGCCTGGAGATGCTCCTCCACCCTCAGACTCTCCCTCAGGGTTCTTCCTTTTCTTGGCCCCGAGAGTCTCTTCCAGAGTCTGGAGCATTAGCTCCTTCCTCGAGGCAACCTCATAACACTCCTGGAATCTCCTTGGTAAGTTCTCACAAGGTTAATTGTTAATGTTGTAAGTAAAGAATTTTATGGCTTTCATGTTAGTACCTGTATGGTAGTGTAGAGGGTAGCACCCATCGCCATCCGAATGCGAAATAATAGTCCTCCCCGGAACTTCTCGACCTTCACGGTCTCTGAGTAATCCACACCGGGAATGAAGTCCAGCGGACCAATGAATCGAGCGTAATACTCATCCACGGTCAGACCTCCTTGGGTCAGTGTCTCGGACTCCTGGCGCTTCTTCTGTTTGAGATGTGCTGGGTAGTACTTCCCTCTCAGCAACTCGACAAAGGCAGCCCACGTAAAGTCGGGCGTAGCCAGGTGATGGTCCTTGACCAACCTCCACCAAGTACTGGCTGCATCCTTCAGATGGAAAGCAGCAATGGCGACCTTCTTGTCGTCAGGTACTTGTAAAGCTTCATAGGCCTTCTCATGTTCAACAATGTAACGCTCCAAAGCTACGGGGTCTGGCTCCCCAGAATATGTAGGTGGTCGGGTCTCGCCAACTGACTTCAGCCAGTTCGTTTCCCTGGGCTGTGGCGGGTGGGCTGGTGCTCCTCCTATCTGAGTACCCAGCTGTGCAAGAACGGCTGCAACCGTCTCAGCAACTCCTGGAATGCCGGGGTCACCGCCTCCACCTCTACCAGTACCACGCCCTCTAGTTCCACCAGACATCTGTAGTACAGTATGTCACATAAATACTCGGTAAATTACCGTACACAACCAATAGATATTAAGTTGCCTTAAGGCTAACCTGTCACGCAATTTGCGTTACTAGACACAATATCTTTCTAAGACGAATCGTCTCGTACCTCCCAAATGTTTCCCATAATTTCCCAAGTCCTAAGCTCACTGTCTTAACCTATTATCTCGTCATCAGAGCGGTACTCCGCTCTGATACCACTTTTGTAACACCCCTCTCCATAATCACGATATAATCTCTCACGTAGCAATAAATAAAACGTCTCACAGCGGAAAATAACCAACAATTACAAAACTCACTCGGGTGTCACCGGCCATTACTCGCCCATGCGAGCAACGTAGCCAAACTACATCCAACTTCCAAAATAAACAAACTGCTAACCGCAGTGATAACGAGAAATTCCTATACATCATACTAAATCCATAAATCATAAACATCGACAAGTGAGCGTCTACCCAAACCTGAAAATACACAACCTTACCATAAGACCATACACCATCTTCATTGCTATACAACATCTCCAATTACCCTGTTCCTGCTCTTCAGCTCCGACAATGATCAACAACCTGTAATGGTGTAGTATCAGCGATAGACGCTGAGTATGCCGGGCCTGGACCCTAATGGTCACTTGTCATTTTAACCATCTTATTATTAGATTGGTTTCACGCTTTACCATTTTACAGATATATTCAATACTGTAATAAACATGCATAATAAATTTAACCATCCATCCAAGTATCCATAAACATTCAACCATCCATCCAAATATCCAAACATTCATTTAATATTCCATACAACATTTATAATCGAACGTATCGAGTAATAACAATATAATGTACAATGTACATTCGCCGTAGCGTACAGTTTTCATATTTAATTTACCTTAGCCTCGTAGGCTCCATCCAACCATCAACACACAATAAAATAACCACAAGTATAACCAATGAACAACAAAGCGAAACAACGAGAATAATAAACAAGTATTAAGTCTCGTCCATGGTATTGTTCGCCACTGTATAAGTCTCAATTGTTTTAGTTGTTCAGTTATACCTAGTGACAATGTCTCGTTAAAACGACATGTCTCTAGTTACCCATATATTATGGCGGGTCACCCACGGCAGTAGCCACTCCAACGGTAGAGTCTCCGACCAACGAGCCACTCTAGCTCACGGGAAATTTTCTTGATACTTACGGACCCGTACGCGGACATCCTGGTATCGTTTTTGTGATCACAGCGCGCACCAAGAGCCACATCCTCTTGGCTTTACTTCCATTCCTTTAATTAATTAATTATACCATCGCATCGCATTACCAAATTTTCTAACACAGCAGACTAAGGTCATTAGTCCAATCCGGAGTCTGTAAACTCGGGATCCAGTGTTAGATACGAGAGCGGCGTATAGAAAAGGCCAATGCTCCGTACAAAAGTCTCAGATAATATGTATATGTTATTATCATAGTGCTACAACGTTTTACTTACGTTCCTTATATCTCATATAAGATAGCACCATAGCCGCTAGTTCGTTTTATATATATTGGTTCATATATACGAACCGATACTGTTAACTCAACAACAGTAAATAATAAGCAGCTATAAATATACAATTCATGCATATTAATTAACACATTCAGACAATCAATCTTGTCACAGATCACAGAAGTCTGAACTGAGGAAGCCCTCAGAGACACATAACACATACAAGTTATATCAACCAAATCCGAGCCCAAGGAGCAACTTAGGACAACTCGGATCAAACCCCTTTACATACCGTTCACCCTGATCGTATTACGGTGGAGTATGAATCAGCAAGATCCTATGCTCCGTGTAGTCCGCTAGCTCGTCGAGCGTCTTGTCAGAAGTATAATCTAAACGGTATTAAAACTATAAGTCAATCTCCATGATTAACTACATCCGGTATTTCCGAATAATAAGTAACCCCGACAGTTCACCCCTGTTTTCTACAGTTGTTTGTTACGGGTTTCTCTAAAACAGTCGGTTTTTTTGTTACTTAAAACCCATACGTCATATTTTTCAACTATTAAGTTTAATTCGTTATATTTCTTTTTAATCTTATCCACCCATTTAATTTAGGTACGTAACCTATAGTTGCATGTATTCATGCATGATTGTATTATATCATTATTTTTTGTATTGTATCCAAAACTCATAACTTATAGTTCATAACTATATTTTTTTTAAATAACCACCATCACTAAATCATATGGTTCTCAACCAAAATATATATCCACCTTATATACATTATCCTTGTGTATGTATATATTTACCACGTAGGTAACTCCCATGAGTTTAATAAACTCTTGTATTTTATGTTACATTTGATCATCTTCTTTTAGATGATTATTCCCATTAGTTGTATTATATCATACAACTTGTATTAAGATTATTATCCTAATATTATGTAACATTTTATGTTGTATAATTACAACTCCTAAGGTTTATTCAATAAATACCTTAGTTTATAAATTCCCTTTATTTATAGTTTGTCACATTATTTTATGTGAGTACCCTTCCTTATATTAATTCCACCTAAACCATATAATTGTTGTAACATTTATAACATTATAGACCTTAGTCTAAAATTCATTTTCCCACTCTTATTAACTCGGTATAGCCCTTAACTTTATTTAAATCCCATTTTGACCACATAACATTATGTAATGTTATACCATATACTAATATCATACTATGTGATATTTTTTATTCCCTTTAACCTATAACCTATAGTTTTTATACAAAACTATTTATTATTGCCTCTCAGGCACCATAAGAAAATCTTATTCTTTTCCATAAACCATAGTTTCCTTAATTTACAAAATCACCCCTTAATTCATACCATGTTATATATTCCATTTAATATAACATTTCTAACTTATAAAAGAGTATAACCTATGGTTATTTTTTGTAAATTCCGAACAGCCCTTGTGCTATTCTATAATTGCCATTTGGCCCTATTTATAACACATAGTTTCATAATTCATTAAAACTATATATTATACATATATCTTAATAAACACTCTTATATTATTCTAAAAATCATCAAATTCCTCCAAAGGGTTATTATTACCTTTATTAACCCATATATAATCGGTATTTACTATACCACCTCATATATTTCTCCAAAGTGTCATACTGACATAATAACTATATATTATACATATATAGTTTATTTTAATTCCAAAAACATTCCAATAAATTCCTAAAAATTCCTAATAGCCCATGGGTGTTTAAAATACCATTGTACACCCTTAATTTTCGGTAATAACATATTTACCACATATGTTATGAAAATATCACCTTAAGATACTTATCTTATTATAAAACCTTAAATAAGTTATTTAACTTATCTAATTTGGTCAAAACCTAGCATATGGTCAAGGTTGACCACCTTAATATTTCCTTGACCACCAATTCCTTATAATTACGGTTTAGTACCCAAACTTTCTAAAATTCACCATTTAACCCCAAAACTTAATATAATCTTATAAACTTAATTTTAAATCCTTTTTAACTCTAATTTTCGGCCTTATTATTCTAAAGCCCCCAAATTTAATTTAATTACTTCTAAGCCCCACTTCTTTTCGGTAATAATTGAATATCACCTAAACTTAAATAAAAACTTGTAAATGCATAAATAAAATGGCCTAAAATACATGGCCTTATTACAAACATTGGCTTGCAAAATAAATTACACATAAATGTCCCAAAATACATATAAATTTCGGCCTCACCACACACTTTTTATTTATTTACCAAACTTCCACATAATGTCTTAAATTTGACAATTATGCTTGTTTAATTAGTTATAAAATTTATTAAACCATTCCTTAAACATTTTAAGGTCAAACAAGACCTTATTTTTCTCCTTCACTCACGGCAATTTAATTAGAATTGGTTTAAGAACATATTAACTTAGCAAAGTTAATGTTTAAGTGATTTATACCTTGATTTAACTTAGGTAGATCCTTGTTTGGATTCGCCACCTTAAGGAGAATTTCTCCAAAGCTTCTCTTACATGTTTTCAAACAGAAAACAAGGCCTAGTTAGTCTCCAAGCAAGATCTAACCATAAGAAGTAATTTAAGTCATGAAAATCATGGATTTTTACCTTAGATCTTCAAGCTTGATATAGATCTACTTCGGCCCTATTTTTCCAGAAGAGAAAGAGTATCAAAACACTCTCAAGAACAAGGTATAAAACCGTGGGTGAATTAGCTTGGAAGATAGCTAAGTTTTACCTTGTTTAAGATGCCAAAAATGGTGTTTTTGGCTTGGATCTAGCTACTCCTTGTAGATCTTGGTATACCAACTGAATCTACATGAAAAGGAGAAGAAAATAAGGCTAGGGAATAGCTAGACAACAACAAGCTGCCTTGTTTAGGTTTTACCTTGGAAAAATGCCTTAAAAGAGAGTATTTCCTTTGGATCTCGGCCACCCTTGCTCCAAATGGCTAACCAACTGATTGAACATGTAAATATGAAGATTATGAGTGTATAAACTCAAAAAATCAGAGGAAGAAAATCGGATGACTTGTAGAGAAGCTTAAGGTATGTTTTTACCTTAAAATGAGATTTTGAGAAACTTTGGTCTCTTATCTTGCTTCAACCGATTTTATCTCTTGTTCTAACCTTAGAACACTGAGAATAAGCCATAGGAGTTTATGAGCCACGAAATCTAAGCATAGGTGGTGAAGAGATGAAGAAAAAGAGCCAAAAACAAGCCTTAAACCATTAATTCGAAGCTTATAAGTTAGGTTTACCTTCCCAACTGAAGAAGTTCGGTTGAGAGAGCTTGGAGGAGCTGCTTCACCGAAATGAATGCAGCTAGGAGAGAGAGAGTGACTAGAATTGGTATTATTAAGTTGAAAATGTGCTTTAGATTAGTTTATTGTCTAATAATTGAAGGTGACTCATCAAGGGGATAAGGAGGGAGCAAGGAGCCGGGATTGAAGAAAGGAGAGGCTCCTCACACGTTTTTCCAGCTGGAGAATTCAAATAATGGAGCTAGTGGAGTGTATAAACTAATAAAAGGCAAAAAGTAAGCCTTAATTAAGGGAACAAGTGGAGTCTTGTTTATTAAGCTAGTAAGTGACGAATTTGGACTCCCCCAGCCTGTGTATGTCGACCTCATGTGGTCCAAGGGGTCAAACTTTGACCTCTTGACCATTCTTAGTCAATGTTGACTCAAACGGGCCCCATTTTAGGGTTTTATTAATATTTTAATATTAAATTTGTAAAAATTCGTAAATTCTTGGAATTAAATTCCTAATATGATATAATATGATATTTTATCATATTTAAAGGTATTTATAACCTTTTAGCCCATTTAAAACCAATTTAGAAGGCAATTACACAAAAATGTGCTTTAAGGAGTTTTAGTGCACATTTTGTGTCTCAAGGTGTTTCTGAGCTTGGTTTTCTTTGAAAACGGTTTTGTTGTGTTCCTTACATGATATTTGATCATGGTATTCAATTTTATATCATTTAGAGGTCATTAGACCTTTAAGGTTTCTTAGAGCACATTTTTGCCCTTTTTGACCTTGAAGCATGTAAATGCTTGTTCTTTGTGTTGGAGTGTAGTCCAACGACTTTAATATGTTTAATAATGTGTTAATAAGCTTAGGACAAATTTTTAGGTCCTAAGTAGTTCATTTGGGTATTTATTTACCCTAAACAGTCAAAGGGTGCAACATCTTGTTTTGTGTTGACCACTGTTGTTCTCAGTTGAATTTTAAGGCATGTTTAGGCCTTAATTAATGTAATTAAATATTTAATCCATATTTAATAAGTTTGGGGTATTTCAGCAGAGGCGTGAACCCTTGGCAGTAACTCTCTTATGAGATCGCAATAGGACTGATCGTTACTCTTTCAGGTGGTGCTTCATCATTTGGTGCAGACTTCTGGCTTGTTGCCCGGTCTGTCTTTCATCTTGTATTAACAACTCCATAGCATTGGGTGATTATTCGCATACGTTGGTCGCCTGCTGCGCACCATATTCTTACTGATTCCACAGTATTGGTTTACATGGCATCCACTGTTGCTAGCTTCAGCTCATGCATCTCTATCATTTATACAATGGTTCCCCATGTATTTGGCACATACTGAATATGGTATTCTTTTATTTTTCTGAGCTCCCTAAGCATCATTGGTTGAATAACCGGTTACTCCTTGGTTGTGAACAATTGCTGTTGCTTATTTTATATTACTTGGCAATAATTGTATGCTCAAGCTTGACTACATTAGTAGTTCTGAAAGGAATACATTTCCCGGCTGTTACTGATGATATCCCCTTCTTGGGGTCCATGTGTTCACCGCTCTTGCGGTCTCACATTTATGAGGGGCATCCTCAATTATTGGTTGTTACTCTTTTATCGGTGTCATCCTTGACCACTTTCCATATAGTTCACATTGGTTTTGCAACCGTTGGGTTGTGTGGTAACAGTTTCATGGCCTACTAGCCATGTTGCCTAGAGCTCTGCTCATCATAGGTTGTCCCCAAGTGGTTACTTCTCCACAAGACATTGCTGGGTTTGGAGGTGATACTGGGCTCCATGATAAGATCGTCGCATCACGCTTCCGTTTGTTGGAGACCCTTTTGTATCTTGGTATTGATCGATACCATTTGTTAAGTTGGGATATCCCCTATCAAGTGGGATCCCTCCGGTGTTCCAACCGGATGTTCGTTCCGATTGTGGTGTTCTTACCACTATATTTCGTTTAACTGTGTTGACTTGATCCCCTTTATGGATTGCTCCTGGGTAGTACTGGTTATATGGCAGCATCTGGCTGACATTTATGAGTATGTTTAGTTTATTGTCCTACCTTGCGGTTCTGGATCTGAGTTATCCGTTGAGGGTTGTAACGTCTCCCGTTCTTAGGGTAGACCATTGGTGTTTTTCTTTGTGTTATAACGGATTTGATATCCCTTCCGGTGATGAATGGTATTTCTGGTACCTTATAACATCACCCTGTGTGTTTGTGGTGGTTGTTTTGGGAATTCTATCCCGTTCATTGAACACTGCTGTGTTAATGTTAGGCATTTGCCTTACTGTGCTTAGACTGGGTATTCCTTCCAGTTATCATGCTTTACTTAGATATCTTCGAGACATCCAATGTCTTATCCCGTTGTTAGTGCTTCTTGCACTTTCAACTCTTAATGGTTCTCCTGAAGTGAGTTTCTAACTCCTTAGCTTGTAGCTTATCTGAATTTCCTTTGTTCGGTTGAGGTAACCGACTGTTCTGTTTCAAATTTACTTATGGTTCGTAGAACAGAGTTGACTACTTCCCGTGTTTCGTACACTACATGTATACATACGTGGGGTACCGTCTTGGCACGTTACCACTTACCTAACTATATGTCAGGCCCGCAAGCTCCTTTGGAGTGCGGTCGTCCCACATCCCGTATTTGGGTACACTCGTAGTGCTCGCCACACGCCTAGGTGAAGTATTCTATTATCAACTCCTCTTGTATCATTCTACGATACTCACCGTAATTCCGTCTGTTTGGTTTTAAAAAATCCAAGGTTTAAAAGAAAGTTTGTGATTTTGAAGAAAAATTTGGTTTTGAAATAACAGTTCGGTGTGAAAGGAATTCTTCATGGCGTTGCCATGATTGAGGTCTTGACCAGGTTCAGCTTCTCGCTGACCGGTATACTCTTAATACAATGGTCGGGCCGTTAGTCCTTTCCAAGGCTTCATGGTTCCAATCTCTCAGGATTAGTGATCCTATAGTTTACTTCAATCCTCATGGTGGTACCTTAGCAAGTACTTGTTGGTCATTAGAAGTCTTCTAACCGTCTTGTAGTTGTTGCACTTGCCCTAGGCAAGTGCGCGGGTAGGTTGTTTTTCGGTTAACGTATACCAGTTACGGTATCGTTTCCATCCACAATCGGTGGTTTTATTAGATCTTCATTTGATCTTTTGATCTTGGTGATTGATCTCCTGAGTCGCTTCTCAGTATCCTTGACATGATTGTCGTCGATTCTGGTCTCACACCTTCACTGTGGTTAACGAGACTTGACTTATCCTTAGGAACCATGTTGTGGTCCTATAGGTGTCTGTGTTATAAATTCTTTCATAGTTATCTGAACTATGTTGTTCGGTTATCGTAGCCTCTTGGCGTGTAGGTTTGGCATTAGTCCAACCTCGACTAATTCCTTAGTCGGTTTGTATACCGTTGTTGGTATCATCAGAGATTACAGTCCGTAGACTCTCTTGTCTCGGCTTGTTACTCCATCTTCCTTGCTTCCTTGCACGATTGTGTTTCTCTTCTTACTGGCCATTCATGGTTCTCACGACTGCGAAGCAGGTCGCCCCATGGTGCCATAAATTCCACTATTAAGTGCGGTCATCATCATCCAACGGGAACCGTCTTCGGGACTTCCAGCTCTTGGACTCTACCGTATGACAGGTTCTTTTTCTAATGAGGTTTACTTGCAACTGCCAGATCGGGTGTTACCCGAGTGTGAGAGGTCTTTCCATCTCTCTGGCGTTATTCTCCCAACTTATTACCGGGGTTGCGGAGGGTGGGGTATGGTTGTGGTAGGTTTCCGGTTCACGTGGAAGTTCCTAACTAGCATACCTCACACGCTAACACTCAACCCTTAGCCCCAAGTCTCTACCTCCTAACTCGGTATTTACCTAAACTCGGTATTTCATCCATCAGAGCGATACTTCGCTCTGATACCACTTTTTTGTAACACCCCTACCGCTAATACCGTCATTACCGTACAATACTTACCTTCGCAGCGGACATTACATACTCAACGGCGGGTGTACAATGCCGTTAGTCACCCACGTGACTAACAAGGCGAGTTACAATCCAACATACTACCGGTCTGATGAATACGAACATACCGAGTACTCTACACAATACGATACTTCCCATTGCTTACTCATCCATAAATCAATTACAACTTCAATTCATTACTATACCGAGTATACTACAATCCTTAAATTACCGATACAGTTTGAACTCCCAAATTTCCCAATACATTACAAGTTCAATCCCTTTTATACAACTACTCATGCTTACATAGCAGTCCCCGTCCTACTCTCTCGAACGGTGGTCAGCTTCGTGTACCTGCACACTAAAAACGGTCCCCCTAGGGGGTCAGCTTACGCTGCATATGAAATTCGCATATACCGCGTGCTAACCGCGGTACGCCGACTACTTTAGGTCGGATATACATGGAGTTCATTTTACATGCATACATACATATTATTACTACACAATACATTCATCAATACTTACATACACATACAAGGTTCAACACTTGCCAAGGAAGACAATTCTATAGTCAACCGTTCGTACTAGTTATTTATTCGATACTCTTTCGTTGCGTCACTCATTACTTTATTCGTACTAGGTTCGATACTCGCTACTCTACTCATACTCATTCCTTATTCTTGCATACTCATCACTCCATGTTCAGTTCCTTACTCGTACACGATCCTCACTCTGTACTTGTTACTATACTTGGGCATACTTGCTACTCAATACTCCGTACTTACTCATACATACTCAATATTCAATACTTACTCATACTTACTCAATACTCGGTACTCATTACACCCTCATACTCGCTTCTTACTCAGTACTCATTACTTACTCATACATACGCAATACTCATTACTCATTACCTTGGTCTCTGGGCAGAGTCATACACAAGACTCGCCACTGGACCTACAATACGAGGGCTATACGCTTAGCTCCTCAAATACTCTTATGTCCGTTTCTACCGGGCTACTCAAGTTCCCAACACTCTTCTCTCAGAGTATATTACAATCTCATGGATTAGCCTAGAAGTATCTCTCTCGATAACCTCTACTAGCTTAGGGAATTACCACCGTCTAGTATCCTCAGATTTAAGGGTTTCCCCAACATATCGAATACTCTCTCGTTCGGGGCGCACTTACATCAGTCGGGTCCTCTCATAATGGGTCAACTAATTACTAAGGGGTTTGGAGATCCCTCATCATTCTTTACTACTCTCATGGTTCATGTTTTGCACCAAGGTTAATTCCTCTATTAGAGGTCACTTATATACTTCCACTACTTATTATTTGTGGATTATTCATTTCGGTTCTCCTACCGTTATCGGAAGGTTATTACTCCCGTACACTCTCTCACATTCTAGTGAGTTCATTGGGATGCGTTATCGTTTATTGATTCGATAGTTTAGTGAAATACCCTGTAATTAAAAATAGTGATTAATCAGGCTAATAAATAATTTAGAGGCTTAATTAAGTATAAATAATCATGAGGGAACAAATCCCGAAGAAAATGGATCCTTAAAATGGATTAAAACCACTAACGAACCTTAAAGCGCGTTTTTCGAGGTAACCAGGAAAACGTGTCTTTAAGCGGGTCAAATAGGCTAACTATTTTGGTCAACTAAATAATCACTAATAAATTTAGGGGAGCTTTAGAACCAATAAAATCAATAAAACGAGAGATTAGTAAAAACTGTCAAAAACGGTAAGTTGTGGGGTAGAAATATAAATAACTCAAACTAGTGTGTCCCATATTGTAAAAAGAATTTTTAAAACCCATATGGGTCCTGTGTGTGTCCGATCCATGCCCCACTCACACCCTTAATTCCCCTCTTATGTGCAAAAGGACAAAAGAAAAAAAATCCAAAAAGTAAACACTCACCCTCACACTCTCTCTCTCTCCTATCTCTAATTCTCCCTCACGTAGAACCCCCACCCAGCACTCTCTCTTTCTTTCTTCTTCTTCCCATGCGATTTCTATGGAGTTTTGAAGACCCACTCACAAACTCCATCTTCTCTCCTCTTGAACTCCCTCAAAACCTCTTCCAAAAATTATAAAAATTAGACCATTGTCTTCCTCTCCTCAAGAGCAACACTTCCCTCTTTTCAAAATCCGGAAAAGAGCATTTTCATTTTCATGGGTATGTCCCATTTGGAGCTTCAAGACCACCATTAGAAGGCCCTCCTTCTCCTTGTTCTTTTGAGGTAAAAATATTCTGAAAACTCCATTGTTTTCCTAGCCTTAAGGGCAAAACGAATTTTAGACTAAACCCTTGTTTGGCCTCTTGTATCCTAGCCGATTTTGGCATCTTGGTGGAGTTGGAAATCTTGTTCTTGAACCACTCCAAGCTTCATTTGCACTCTTGGAAGGTAATATAATTTCTAAACCCTAAAACCTACATTAGAGCTTGAATAATGGTTAGGGTTAGTTTTAGTATTAAAATGGTGTATTGAAATATGTATATGTATGGGTTGTAGTGTTAGAGTTGGTTTATAACCGGTAAGAAGAGGAGAGGAAGAGGAAAAGAAGAAGCAAGAAGAAGAAAGGAGAAGCTAGTAAAGGAACAAGGTAATTGCACTCTTCCTTTTGTAGCCTTATAATGAATGTGCAACAGATTTTGAGAAATGAAAATATGTAATGTAAAATAGTAATGCATTGGTAGTGTAATGTGTAGGAAGAAACAAGATTGTAGAACCTTAAATGACATTTTAAAATCTGTTACAAACAGATTGGGGATTAGTGTTATGTGCAGGAATTTTTATGAGTGTTTAGTAGTTGATATTGGTGTATGAGAGCTTGGATATTATTGCTGTTTTGAAACAGGTGAAATGGGTAACAAAATGTGAATACATGATGTGGTGAGAATGTAAGATTTTAGGGGAGGTTATGTCAAAATTTATCTAGAATTAGAACACTTAAGAAAACTAGAAACTAGGTGAATAATGTATGTTGTAACAGATTTTGGTTAAGATAGGTAGAGGGTAAGTTGAGAGAGATAGATGATGCAATCTAGATACATTAGAGGTGCTAGAATTGTCAATAGAAGAGGGAGATGTAGAAGAGGAGTGTAAGTGTTAAAATCTGTAGCATAATGCAACTAGAGAAGAAGCTAGGTGAGTGTTGAAAAGAAACATGGAAATTATGTGAGTGAATTAGTATAGAATTGTGTAAGGAGTTAAGGAGTGAACTAGGGTGTATTAAGAGGTCTAATTAGTGTTATAACATGTGGGAATAAGTGTAGGAACAATGGGGAAGTAATGGGTAAAAGAGAGGACTGAAAACAGAAATAAAAATGCAAATACTGGCCGGACCGACCTTGGGACCGGACTTGCAAGGTCGGTCGAGCCCAGATTTACAAAGACGGGAAAGCTTCTGGAATCGACCGGACTTGCAAGTTCGGTCGGACTAGAAAATTCTCCCGTCAGTAACCTACTGGAATGGACCGACCTTGCGACCGGACTTGCAAGGTCGGTCGACTCAAAAATTTTCCGTCGAGTAAGCTACTGGAATGGACCGACCTTGCGACCGGACTTGCAAGGTCGGTCGGGCTAAAATTCGCCTGTAACAAACTTACTGGAATGGACCGACCTTGGAACCGGACATGCAAGGTCGGTCGACTCCAGAATTTCGAAACCAAAACTTACTGGAATGGACCGACCTTGGGACCGGACTTGCAAGGTCGGTCGGCCAGAAGAATTTCCGTAATCTGAGCTACTGGAATGGACCGGACTTGCAAGGTCGGTCGCAAGTCCGGTCCGGTCAAAAAAAAAATTATTATTTAAATTAAATAATATATATATATATATATATATATATATATGTATATACACATATGTATATATGTATGTAAGCATGCCAATCTTAAGTAAGAAAATAAAAGTTAAGGTAATGAAAAATAAGTAAGTAATGTGTAAGTGTAAGAAGTATAAGGACATAGTAAGTATGAGTTAAATTGATGATAGTTATATTAATCATTCAATTGTATATATATAATAGGATTTGATTTGTGACACTGAAGGACGTTTGGAAACACGTACAACGGTGAACGGTATGGATTCCTCATGCCCCGTATGCTATCTTGGTTACTCTGATTTGTGTGTTGTGTGCTAATTGATCACCAAATAAGATAATGCACGAATCGGAGTTATCATGTTTTACTTGTGAATATGTAGTGTTGTGTATGTTGTATATTGTTCTTAAATTTAGTTGTATAATTCATGAAATGTCTGGATGAATTCGAATGCTTGTATGAGTGTTGCAATGTACTGTGACCGATTGTGAATGTGTTTGGACTTCTAACTTATTCCTAACAAGCTAACCAATCTAACTTAAATTGGTAATTAAATTGGAATGAGTAGAAGTCCGATATAGTTTCGGCCATGCGTGAGGATGCGGAGTCACGAGAGGTTGGCTCCAATTCCTGACTCTTAAACTGGTCCGCGGCCCAAATCCCTTAAGTGGGTAGCATCCCGGATTGGTGAGTCAAGTAAATCCCGGAGGTGGGATGGCGTAGTCCCCAGGGCCGGAGGTCCCGACGACTTAACTTGAGTATAAGTGAGTAAGTAAGAATGAGTAAGTAAAGTAAATGAAAGTAAGTAAGTGTAAGTAAGAAAAAGTAAGTAATGAGTAAAAGAGTAAAAGCATTCCGATTAACCCGGATGCATAATTTGGCTAACCCTGTGAAGGTAAGTAAGATGTGTGCTATTGTATTGTTGCCTTGAATTTTGTAATGAATCGTATAAGCATGTATGTTGTATGTAAAGCATGTATGTATGAAATAATGAACTGCATGTTTAGTGGACATCAAATAGTCGCGTGCCCTAGCTAGCACGCGGTATATGCGGAGTTTATACGCAGCGTTTGCTGAGCCCCTTGGGGCACCATTTTTACTACACGCAGGTACTCGTGAAGGATGAAGATGCTGAGGACTTAGCTCTATTTCCTTATCTTCTTTTGGATTGTAACAATGAATTTAGGATGGGTGTACTGAGTAGTACATGGCTGTAGTTTTTGAATAGCCGGTACCATGGGGTACACCTTTTTGTACTTTGATAGAATGGGAATTGGTATAGATGAGTAGCCTTAGAAACTCATTCTTATGGAACTTGGAAATGATGTAATTGAATATACTTTAATACTCGGTGATCCAATGATTAAGTATTTGGTATATGGTATTTTGGTAAGTAATTTAGTAGCTCGGTATATTATGTTCATCAGACCGTGACTGTAAGTAAGGTAGGCCTAGCTAGCCGTATGGGCGGTTAGCGGCGTTGTACCACCCGCCGTAGTAAGTAGTAATATTTTCGCTGCGAACTCGTAGGATTAACAGGACGATTAGACGGTAAGTATGGGATTAGCGGTTGGGGTGTTACATTTAGTGCGTTGCTACGTTATCATTAGCTCACAACATGACTCTACTACGAGTCGCTCACAACAAGACTCATCTATGAGTCGTACTAACCACTAAATGGAGCCACCAATCAATCAAGAA